>JAMRYA010000008.1:0-50774 GCA_024447215.1 Panagrolaimus sp. LJ2400 | reverse complement strand
GTTTTGGAATAAAAACGAACAAAATGATCATGTTTAAGCGTTTTCATAGTAAAACATATCCATTTTGAGATGTTCACAAATTTCGGGGCTTAGAACTAAGCCTAAGCCTAAGCCTAAAGTTGAAACTGTAAAACATATAATAGATGCAGTAAATTATTAGAAATGGAGTGTTTTGGAAAAAAAACGAACAAAATGATCTTGTTTAAGCGTTTTCATAGTAAAACATATCCATTTTGAGATGTTCATAAATCTCGGGGCTTAAGCTTAAGTAGACGAATTAAAACATATAAAAGTCGCAGTAATTCATTAGCAATAGAGTGTTTTGGAATTAAAACGAACAAAGTGATCATATTTAAGCGTTTTCATAGTAAAACATATCCATTTTGAGATGTTCACAAATCTCGGGGCTTAAGACTAAGCCTAAGCCTAAGCCTAAAGTAGAAAATGTAAAACATATAAAAGATGCAGTAATTTATTAGCAATGGAGTGTTTTGGAATAAAAACGAACAAAATGATCATGTTTAAGCGTTTTCATAGTAAAACATATCCATTTTGAGATGTTCACAAATCTCGAAGCTTAAGCGTAAGTAGACGAATTAAAACATATAATTGTTGCAGTAATTCATTAGCAATGGAGTGTTTTGGAATAAAAACGAACAAAATGATCATGTTTAAGCGTTTTCATAGTAAAACATATCCATTTTGAGATGTTCACAAATCTCGAAGCTTAAGCTTAAGTAGACGAATTAAAACATATAATTGTTGCAGTAAATTATTAGCAATGGAGTGTTTTGGAATAAAAACGAACAAAATGATCATGTTTAAGCGTTTTCATAGTAAAACATATCCATTTTGAGATGTTCACAAATTTCGGGGCTTAGAACTAAGCCTAAGCCTAAGCCTATAGTTGAAAATGTAAAACATTTAAAAGATGCAGTAAATTATTAGCAATGGAGTGTTTTGGAATAAAAACGAACAAAATGATCATGTTTAAGCGTTTTCATAGTAAAACATATCCATTTTGAGATGTTCACAAATCTCGAAGCTTAAGCTTAAGTAGACGAATTAAAACATATAAAAGTTGCAGTAATTCATTAGCAATAGAGTGTTTTGGAATTAAAACGAACAAAGTGATCATATTTAAGCGTTTTCATAGTAAAACATATCCATTTTGAGATGTTCACAAATCTCGGGGCTTAAGACTAAGCCTAAGCCTAAGCCTAAAGTAGAAAATGTAAAACATATAAAAGATGCAGTAATTCATTAGCAATGGAGTGTTTTGGAATAAAAACGAACAAAGTGATCATGTTTCAGCGTTTTCATAGTAAAACATATCCATTTTGAGATGTTCACAAATCTCGAAGCTTAAGCTTAAGTAGACGAATTAAAACATATAAAAGTTGCAGTAATTCATTAGCAATGGAGTGTTTTGGAATAAAAACGAACAAAATGATCATGTTTGAGCGTTTTCATAGTAAAACATATCCATTTTGAGATGTTCACAAATCTCGGGGCTTAAGACTAAGCCTAAGCCTAAGCCTAAAGTAGAAAATGTAAAACATATAAAAGATGCAGTAATTCATTAGCAATGGAGTGTTTTGGAATAAAAACGAACAAAGTGATCATGTTTCAGCGTTTTCATAGTAAAACATATCCATTTTGAGATGTTCACAAATCTCGAAGCTTAAGCTTAAGTAGACGAATTAAAACATATAATTGTTGCAGTAATTCATTAGCAATGGAGTGTTTTGGAATAAAAACGAACAAAATGATCACGTTTAAGCGTTTTCATAGTAAAACATATCCATTTTGAGATGTTCACAAATCTCGGGGCTTAAGACTAAGCCTAAGCCTAAGCCTAAAGTAGAAAATGTAAAACATATAACAGATGCAGTAATTGATTAGCAATGGAGTGTTTTGGAATAAAAACGAACAAAGTGACCATATTTATGCGTTTTCATAGTAAAACATATTCATTTTGAGATGTTCACTAATTTCGGGGCTTAGAACTAAGCCTAAGCCTAAGCCTATAGTTGAAAATGTAAAACATTTAAAAGTTGCAGTAATTCATTAGCAATGGAGTGTTTTGGAATAAAAACGAACAAAGTGATCATGTTTTAGCGTTTTCATAGTAAAACATATCCATTTTGAGATGTTCACAAATTTCGGGGCTTAGAACTAAGCCTAAGCCTAAGCCTAAAGTAGAAACTGTAAACATATAATAGATGCAGTAAATTATTAGCAATGGAGTGTTTTGGAATAAAAACGAACAAAATGATCATGTTTAAGCGTTTTCATAGTAAAACATATCCATTTTGAGATGGTCACAAATCTCGAAGCTTAAGCTTAAGTAGACGAATTAAAACATATAATTGTTGCAGTAATTCATTAGCAATGGAGTGTTTTGGAATAAAAACGAACAAAATGATCATGTTTAAGCGTTTTCATAGTAAAACATATCCATTTTGAGATGTTCACAAATCTCGAAGCTTAAGCTTAAGTAGACGAATTAAAACATATAATTGTTGCAGTAATTCATTAGCAATGGAGTGTTTTGGAATAAAAACGAACAAAATGATCATGTTTAAGCGTTTTCATAGTAAAACATATCCATTTTGAGATGTTCACAAATCTCGGGGCTTAAGACTAAGCCTAAGCCTAAGCCTAAAGTAGAAAATGTAAAACATATAACAGATGCAGTAATTGATTAGCAATGGAGTGTTTTGGAATAAAAACGAACAAAGTGACCATATTTATGCGTTTTCATAGTAAAACATATCCATTTTGAGATGTTCACAAAATTCGGGGCTTAGAACTAAGCCTAAGCCTAAGCCTAAAGTTGAAACTGTAAAACATATAATAGATGCAGTAAATTATTAGAAATGGAGTGTTTTGGAAAAAAAACGAACAAAATGATCTTGTTTAAGCGTTTTCATAGTAAAACATATCCATTTTGAGATGTTCATAAATCTCGGGGCTTAAGCTTAAGTAGACGAATTAAAACATATAATTGTTGCAGTAATTCATTAGCAATAGAGTGTTTTGGAATTAAAACGAACAAAGTGATCATATTTAAGCGTTTTCATAGTAAAACATATCCATTTTGAGATGTTCACAAATCTCGGGGCTTAAGACTAAGCCTAAGCCTAAGCCTAAAGTAGAAAATGTAAAACGTATAAAAGATGCAGTAATTTATTAGCAATGGAGTGTTTTGGAATAAAAACGAACAAAATGATCATGTTTAAGCGTTTTCATAGTAAAACATATCCATTTTGAGATGTTCACAAATCTCGAAGCTTAAGCGTAAGTAGACGAATTAAAACATATAATTGTTGCAGTAATTCATTAGCAATGGAGTGTTTTGGAATAAAAACGAACAAAATGATCATGTTTAAGCGTTTTCATAGTAAAACATATCCATTTTGAGATGTTCACAAATCTCGAAGCTTAAGCTTAAGTAGACGAATTAAAACATATAATTGTTGCAGTAATTCATTAGCAATGGAGTGTTTTGGAATAAAAACGAACAAAATGATCATGTTTAAGCGTTTTCATAGTAAAACATATCCATTTTGAGATGTTCACAAATCTCGAAGCTTAAGCTTAAGTAGACGAATTAAAACATATAATTGTTGCAGTAATTCATTAGCAATGGAGTGTTTTGGAATAAAAACGAACAAAATGATCATGTTTAAGCGTTTTCATAGTAAAACATATCCATTTTGAGATGTTCACAAATCTCGGGGCTTAAGACTAAGCCTAAGCCTAAGCCTAAAGTAGAAAATGTAAAACATATAACAGATGCAGTAATTGATTAGCAATGGAGTGTTTTGGAATAAAAACGAACAAAGTGACCATATTTATGCGTTTTCATAGTAAAACATATCCATTTTGAGATGTTCACAAAATTCGGGGCTTAGAACTAAGCCTAAGCCTAAGCCTAAAGTTGAAACTGTAAAACATATAATAGATGCAGTAAATTATTAGCAATGGAGTGTTTTGGAATAAAAACGAACAAAATGATCATGTTTAAGCGTTTTCATAGTAAAACATATCCATTTTGAGATGTTCACAAATTTCGGGGCTTAGAACTAAGCCTAAGCCTAAGCCTAAAGTTGAAACTGTAAAACATATAATAGATGCAGTAAATTATTAGAAATGGAGTGTTTTGGAAAAAAAACGAACAAAATGATCATGTTTAAGCGTTTTCATAGTAAAACATATCCATTTTGAGATGTTCACAAATCTCGGGGCTTAAGACTAAGCCTAAGCCTAAGCCTAAAGTAGAAAATGTAAAACATATAAAAGATGCAGTAATTTATTAGCAATGGAGTGTTTTGGAATAAAAACGAACAAAATGATCATGTTTAAGCGTTTTCATAGTAAAACATATCCATTTTGAGATGTTCACAAATCTCGAAGCTTAAGCTTAAGTAGACGAATTAAAACATATAATTGTTGCAGTAATTCATTAGCAATGGAGTGTTTTGGAATAAAAACGAACAAAGTGATCATATTTAAGCGTTTTCATAGTAAAACATATCCATTTTGAGATGTTCACAAATCTCGGGGCTTAAGACTAAGCCTAAGCCTAAGCCTAAAGTAGAAAATGTAAAACATATAACAGATGCAGTAATTGATTAGCAATGGAGTGTTTTGGAATAAAAACGAACAAAGTGACCATATTTATGCGTTTTCATAGTAAAACATATTCATTTTGAGATGTTCACTAATTTCGGGGCTTAGAACTAAGCCTAAGCCTAAGCCTATAGTTGAAAATGTAAAACATATAATAGATGCAGTAATTCAATAGCAATGGAGTGTTTTGGAAAAAAACGAACAAAGTGATCATGTTTTAGCGTTTTCATAGTAAAACATATCCATTTTGAGATGTTCACAAATTTCGGGGCTTAGAACTAAGCCTAAGCCTAAGCCTAAAGTTGAAACTGTAAAACATATAATAGATGCAGTAAATTATTAGCAATGGAGTGTTTTGGAATAAAAACGAACAAAATGATCATGTTTAAGCGTTTTCATAGTAAAACATATCCATTTTGAGATGTTCACAAATCTCGGGGCTTAAGACTAAGCCTAAGCCTAAGCCTAAAGTAGAAAATGTAAAACATATAAAAGATGCAGTAATTTATTAGCAATGGAGTGTTTTGGAATAAAAACGAACAAAATGATCATGTTTAAGCGTTTTCATAGTAAAACATATCCATTTTGAGATGTTCACAAATCTCGAAGCTTAAGCGTAAGTAGACGAATTAAAACATAAAAAAGTTGCAGTAATTCATTAGCAATGGAGTGTTTTGGAATAAAAACGAACAAAATGATCATGTTTAAGCGTTTTCATAGTAAAACATATCCATTTTGAGATGTTCACAAATCTCGGGGCTTAAGACTAAGCCTAAGCCTAAGCCTAAAGTAGAAAATGTAAAACATATAACAGATGCAGTAATTGATTAGCAATGGAGTGTGTTGGAATAAAAACGAACAAAGTGACCATATTTATGCGTTTTCATAGTAAAACATATTCATTTTGAGATGTTCACTAATTTCGGGGCTTAGAACTAAGCCTAAGCCTAAGCCTATAGTTGAAAATGTAAAACATATAATAGATGCAGTAATTCAATAGCAATGGAGTGTTTTGGAAAAAAACGAACAAAGTGATCATGTTTTAGCGTTTTCATAGTAAAACATATCCATTTTGAGATGTTCACAAATTTCGGGGCTTAGAACTAAGCCTAAGCCTAAGCCTAAAGTTGAAACTGTAAAACATATAATAGATGCAGTAAATTATTAGAAATGGAGTGTTTTGGAAAAAAAAAGAACAAAATGATCTTGTTTAAGCGTTTTCATAGTAAAACATATCCATTTTGAGATGTTCATAAATCTCGGGGCTTAAGCTTAAGTAGACGAATTAAAACATATAAAAGTTGCAGTAATTCATTAGCAATGGAGTGTTTTGGAATAAAAACGAACAAAGTGATCATATTTAAGCGTTTTCATAGTAAAACATATCCATTTTGAGATGTTCACAAATCTCGGGGCTTAAGACTAAGCCTAAGCCTAAGCCTAAAGTAGAAAATGTAAAACATATAACAGATGCAGTAATTGATTAGCAATGGAGTGTTTTGGAATAAAAACGAACAAAGTGACCATATTTATGCGTTTTCATAGTAAAACATATTCATTTTGAGATGTTCACTAATTTCGGGGCTTAGAACTAAGCCTAAGCCTAAGCCTATAGTTGAAAATGTAAAACATATAATAGATGCAGTAATTCAATAGCAATGGAGTGTTTTGGAAAAAAACGAACAAAGTGATCATGTTTTAGCGTTTTCATAGTAAAACATATCCATTTTGAGATGTTCACAAATTTCGGGGCTTAGAACTAAGCCTAAGCCTAAGCCTAAAGTTGAAACTGTAAAACATATAATAGATGCAGTAAATTATTAGCAATGGAGTGTTTTGGAATAAAAACGAACAAAATGATCATGTTTAAGCGTTTTCATAGTAAAACATATCCATTTTGAGATGTTCACAAATCTCGGGGCTTAAGACTAAGCCTAAGCCTAAGCCTAAAGTAGAAAATGTAAAACATATAAAAGATGCAGTAATTTATTAGCAATGGAGTGTTTTGGAATAAAAACGAACAAAATGATCATGTTTAAGCGTTTTCATAGTAAAACATATCCATTTTGAGATGTTCACAAATCTCGAAGCTTAAGCGTAAGTAGACGAATTAAAACATAAAAAAGTTGCAGTAATTCATTAGCAATGGAGTGTTTTGGAATAAAAACGAACAAAATGATCATGTTTAAGCGTTTTCATAGTAAAACATATCCATTTTGAGATGTTCACAAATCTCGGGGCTTAAGACTAAGCCTAAGCCTAAGCCTAAAGTAGAAAATGTAAAACATATAACAGATGCAGTAATTGATTAGCAATGGAGTGTGTTGGAATAAAAACGAACAAAGTGACCATATTTATGCGTTTTCATAGTAAAACATATTCATTTTGAGATGTTCACTAATTTCGGGGCTTAGAACTAAGCCTAAGCCTAAGCCTATAGTTGAAAATGTAAAACATATAATAGATGCAGTAATTCAATAGCAATGGAGTGTTTTGGAAAAAAACGAACAAAGTGATCATGTTTTAGCGTTTTCATAGTAAAACATATCCATTTTGAGATGTTCACAAATTTCGGGGCTTAGAACTAAGCCTAAGCCTAAGCCTAAAGTTGAAACTGTAAAACATATAATAGATGCAGTAAATTATTAGAAATGGAGTGTTTTGGAAAAAAAAAGAACAAAATGATCTTGTTTAAGCGTTTTCATAGTAAAACATATCCATTTTGAGATGTTCATAAATCTCGGGGCTTAAGCTTAAGTAGACGAATTAAAACATATAAAAGTTGCAGTAATTCATTAGCAATAGAGTGTTTTGGAATAAAAACGAACAAAGTGATCATATTTAAGCGTTTTCATAGTAAAACATATCCATTTTGAGATGTTCACAAATCTCGGGGCTTAAGACTAAGCCTAAGCCTAAGCCTAAAGTAGAAAATGTAAAACATATAAAAGATGCAGTAATTTATTAGCAATGGAGTGTTTTGGGATAAAAACGAACAAAATGATCATGTTTAAGCGTTTTCATAGTAAAACATATCCATTTTGAGATGTTCACAAATCTCGAAGCTTAAGCTTAAGTAGACGAATTAAAACATATAATTGTTGCAGTAATTCATTAGCAATGGAGTGTTTTGGAATAAAAACGAACAAAGTGACCATATTTATGCGTTTTCATAGTAAAACATATTCATTTTGAGATGTTCACTAATTTCGGGGCTTAGAACTAAGCCTAAGCCTAAGCCTAAAGTAGAAAATGTAAAACATATAACAGATGCAGTAATTGATTAGCAATGGAGTGTTTTGGAATAAAAACGAACAAAGTGACCATATTAATGCGTTTTCATAGTAAAACATATTCATTTTGAGATGTTCACTAATTTCGGGGCTTAGAACTAAGCCTAAGCCTAAGCCTATAGTTGAAAATGTAAAACATTTAAAAGTTGCAGTAATTCATTAGCAATGGAGTGTTTTGGAATAAAAACGAACAAAATGATCATGTTTAAGCGTTTTCATAGTAAAACATATCCATTTTGAGATGTTCACAAATCTCGGGGCTTAAGACTAAGCCTAAGCCTAAGCCTAAAGTAGAAAATGTAAAACATATAACAGATGCAGTAATTGATTAGCAATGGAGTGTTTTGGAATAAAAACGAACAAAGTGACCATATTTATGCGTTTTCATAGTAAAACATATTCATTTTGAGATGTTCACTAATTTCGGGGCTTAGAACTAAGCCTAAGCCTAAGCCTATAGTTGAAAATGTAAAACATATAATAGATGCAGTAATTCAATAGCAATGGAGTGTTTTGGAAAAAAACGAACAAAGTGATCATGTTTTAGCGTTTTCATAGTAAAACATATCCATTTTGAGATGTTCACAAATTTCGGGGCTTAGAACTAAGCCTAAGCCTAAGCCTAAAGTTGAAACTGTAAAACATATAATAGATGCAGTAAATTATTAGCAATGGAGTGTTTTGGAATAAAAACGAACAAAATGATCATGTTTAAGCGTTTTCATAGTAAAACATATCCATTTTGAGATGTTCACAAATCTCGAAGCTTAAGCTTAAGTAGACGAATTAAAACATATAATTGTTGCAGTAATTCATTAGCAATGGAGTGTTTTGGAATAAAAACGAACAAAATGATCATGTTTAAGCGTTTTCATAGTAAAACATATCCATTTTGAGATGTTCACAAATCTCGAAGCTTAAGCTTAAGTAGACGAATTAAAACATATAATTGTTGCAGTAATTCATTAGCAATGGAGTGTTTTGGAATAAAAACGAACAAAATGATCATGTTTAAGCGTTTTCATAGTAAAACATATCCATTTTGAGATGTTCACAAAATTCGGGGCTTAGAACTAAGCCTAAGCCTAAGCCTAAAGTTAAAACTGTAAAACATATAATAGATGCAGTAAATTATTAGCAATGGAGTGTTTTAGAATAAAAACGAACAAAATGATCATGTTTAAGCGTTTTCATAGTAAAACATATCCATTTTGAGATGTTCACAAATTTCGGGGCTTAGAACTAAGCCTAAGCCTAAGCCTAAAGTTGAAACTGTAAAACATATAATAGATGCAGTAAATTATTAGAAATGGAGTGTTTTGGAAAAAAAACGAACAAAATGATCTTGTTTAAGCGTTTTCATAGTAAAACATATCCATTTTGAGATGTTCATAAATCTCGGGGCTTAAGCTTAAGTAGACGAATTAAAACATATAAAAGTCGCAGTAATTCATTAGCAATAGAGTGATTGGAATTAAAACGAACAAAGTGATCATATTTAAGCGTTTTCATAGTAAAACATATCCATTTTTAGATGTTCACAAATCTCGGGGCTTAAGACTAAGCCTAAGCCTAAGCCTAAAGTAGAAAATGTAAAACATATAAAAGATGCAGTAATTTATTAGCAATGGAGTGTTTTGGAATAAAAACGAACAAAATGATCATGTTTAAGCGTTTTCATAGTAAAACATATCCATTTTGAGATGTTCACAAATCTCGAAGCTTAAGCTTAAGTAGACGAATTAAAACATATAATTGTTGCAGTAATTCATTAGCAATGGAGTGTTTTGGAATTAAAACGAACAAAGTGATCATATTTAAGCGTTTTCATAGTAAAACATATCCATTTTGAGATGTTCACAAATCTCGGGGCTTAAGACTAAGCCTAAGCCTAAGCCTAAAGTAGAAAATGTAAAACATATAACAGATGCAGTAATTGATTAGCAATGGAGTGTTTTGGAATAAAAACGAACAAAGTGACCATATTTATGCGTTTTCATAGTAAAACATATTCATTTTGAGATGTTCACTAATTTCGGGGCTTAGAACTAAGCCTAAGCCTAAGCCTATAGTTGAAAATGTAAAACATATATAAGATGCAGTAATTCAATAGCAATGGAGTGTTTTGGAAAAAAACGAACAAAGTGATCATGTTTTAGCGTTTTCATAGTAAAACATATCCATTTTGAGATGTTCACAAATTTCGGGGCTTAGAACTAAGCCTAAGCCTAAGCCTAAAGTTGAAACTGTAAAACATATAATAGATGCAGTAAATTATTAGCAATGGAGTGTTTTGGAATAAAAACGAACAAAGTGATCTTGTTAAAGCGTTTTCATAGTAAATCATATCCATTTTGAGATGTTCATAAATCTCGGGGCTTAGAACTAAGCCTAAGCCTAAGCCTATAGTTGAAAATGTAAAACATATATAAGATGCAGTAATTCAATAGCAATGGAGTGTTTTGGAAAAAAACGAACAAAGTGATCATGTTTTAGCGTTTTCATAGTAAAACATATCCATTTTGAGATGTTCACAAATTTCGGGGCTTAGAACTAAGCCTAAGCCTAAGCCTAAAGTTGAAACTGTAAAACATATAATAGATGCAGTAAATTATTAGCAATGGAGTGTTTTGGAATAAAAACGAACAAAATGATCATGTTTAAGCGTTTTCATAGTAAAACATATCCATTTTGAGATGTTCACAAATCTCGAAGCTTAAGCTTAAGTAGACGAATTAAAACATATAATTGTTGCAGTAATTCATTAGCAATGGAGTGTTTTGGAATAAAAACGAACAAAATGATCATGTTTAAGCGTTTTCATAGTAAAACATATCCATTTTGAGATGTTCACAAATCTCGAAGCTTAAGCTTAAGTAGACGAATTAAAACATATAATTGTTGCAGTAATTCATTAGCAATGGAGTGTTTTGGAATAAAAACGAACAAAATGATCATGTTTAAGCGTTTTCATAGTAAAACATATCCATTTTGAGATGTTCACAAATCTTGGGGCTTAAGACTAAGCCTAAGCCTAAGCCTAAAGTAGAAAATGTAAAACATATAACAGATGCAGTAATTGATTAGCAATGGAGTGTTTTGGAATAAAAACGAACAAAGTGACCATATTTATGCGTTTTCATAGTAAAACATATCCATTTTGAGATGTTCACAAAATTCGGGGCTTAGAACTAAGCCTAAGCCTAAGCCTAAAGTTAAAACTGTAAAACATATAATAGATGCAGTAAATTATTAGCAATGGAGTGTTTTAGAATAAAAACGAACAAAATGATCATGTTTAAGCGTTTTCATAGTAAAACATATCCATTTTGAGATGTTCACAAATTTCGGGGCTTAGAACTAAGCCTAAGCCTAAGCCTAAAGTTGAAACTGTAAAACATATAATAGATGCAGTAAATTATTAGAAATGGAGTGTTTTGGAAAAAAAACGAACAAAATGATCTTGTTTAAGCGTTTTCATAGTAAAACATATCCATTTTGAGATGTTCATAAATCTCGGGGCTTAAGCTTAAGTAGACGAATTAAAACATATAAAAGTCGCAGTAATTCATTAGCAATAGAGTGATTGGAATTAAAACGAACAAAGTGATCATATTTAAGCGTTTTCATAGTAAAACATATCCATTTTTAGATGTTCACAAATCTCGGGGCTTAAGACTAAGCCTAAGCCTAAGCCTAAAGTAGAAAATGTAAAACATATAAAAGATGCAGTAATTTATTAGCAATGGAGTGTTTTGGAATAAAAACGAACAAAATGATCATGTTTAAGCGTTTTCATAGTAAAACATATCCATTTTGAGATGTTCACAAATCTCGAAGCTTAAGCTTAAGTAGACGAATTAAAACATATAATTGTTGCAGTAATTCATTAGCAATGGAGTGTTTTGGAATTAAAACGAACAAAGTGATCATATTTAAGCGTTTTCATAGTAAAACATATCCATTTTGAGATGTTCACAAATCTCGGGGCTTAAGACTAAGCCTAAGCCTAAGCCTAAAGTAGAAAATGTAAAACATATAACAGATGCAGTAATTGATTAGCAATGGAGTGTTTTGGAATAAAAACGAACAAAGTGACCATATTTATGCGTTTTCATAGTAAAACATATTCATTTTGAGATGTTCACTAATTTCGGGGCTTAGAACTAAGCCTAAGCCTATAGTTGAAAATGTAAAACATATATAAGATGCAGTAATTCAATAGCAATGGAGTGTTTTGGAAAAAAACGAACAAAGTGATCATGTTTTAGCGTTTTCATAGTAAAACATATCCATTTTGAGATGTTCACAAATTTCGGGGCTTAGAACTAAGCCTAAGCCTAAGCCTAAAGTTGAAACTGTAAAACATATAATAGATGCAGTAAATTATTAGCAATGGAGTGTTTTGGAATAAAAACGAACAAAGTGATCTTGTTAAAGCGTTTTCATAGTAAATCATATCCATTTTGAGATGTTCATAAATCTCGGGGCTTAGAACTAAGCCTAAGCCATAAGCCTATAGTTGAAAATGTAAAACATATATAAGATGCAGTAATTCAATAGCAATGGAGTGTTTTGGAAAAAAACGAACAAAGTGACCATATTTATGCGTTTTCATAGTAAAACATATTCATTTTGAGATGTTCACTAATTTCGGGGCTTAGAACTAAGCCTAAGCCTAAGCCTATAGTTGAAAATGTAAAACATATAATAGATGCAGTAATTCAATAGCAATGGAGTGTTTTGGAAAAAAACGAACAAAGTGATCATGTTTTAGCGTTTTCATAGTAAAACATATCCATTTTGAGATGTTCACAAAATTCGGGGCTTAGAACTAAGCCTAAGCCTAAGCCTAAAGTTAAAACTGTAAAACATATAATAGATGCAGTAAATTATTAGCAATGGAGTGTTTTGGAATAAAAACGAACAAAATGATCATGTTTAAGCGTTTTCATAGTAAAACATATCCATTTTGAGATGTTCACAAATTTCGGGGCTTAGAACTAAGCCTAAGCCTAAGCCTAAAGTTAAAACTGTAAAACATATAATAGATGCAGTAAATTATTAGCAATGGAGTGTTTTGGAATAAAAACGAACAAAATGATCATGTTTAAGCGTTTTCATAGTAAAACATATCCATTTTGAGATGTTCACAAATCTCGAAGCTTAAGCTTAAGTAGACGAATTAAAACATATAATTGTTGCAGTAATTCATTAGCAATGGAGTGTTTTGGAATAAAAACGAACAAAATGATCATGTTTAAGCGTTTTCATAGTAAAACATATCCATTTTGAGATGTTCACAAATCTCGAAGCTTAAGCTTAAGTAGACGAATTAAAACATATAATTGTTGCAGTAATTCATTAGCAATGGAGTGTTTTGGAATAAAAACGAACAAAATGATCATGTTTAAGCGTTTTCATAGTAAAACATATCCATTTTGAGATGTTCACAAATCTCGGGGCTTAAGACTAAGCCTAAGCCTAAGCCTAAAGTAGAAAATGTAAAACATATAACAGATGCAGTAATTGATTAGCAATGGAGTCTTTTGGAATGAAAACGAACAAAGTGACCATATTTATGCGTTTTCATAGTAAAACATATCCATTTTGAGATGTTCACAAAATTCGGGGCTTAGAACTAAGCCTAAGCCTAAGCCTAAAGTTAAAACTGTAAAACATATAATAGATGCAGTAAATTATTAGCAATGGAGTGTTTTGGAATAAAAACGAACAAAATGATCATGTTTAAGCGTTTTCATAGTAAAACATATCCATTTTGAGATGTTCACAAATTTCGGGGCTTAGAACTAAGCCTAAGCCTAAGCCTAAAGTTGAAACTGTAAAACATATAATAGATGCAGTAAATTATTAGCAATGGAGTGTTTTGGAATAAAAACGAACAAAATGATCATGTTTAAGCGTTTTCATAGTAAAACATATCCATTTTGAGATGTTCACAAAATTCGGGGCTTAGAACTAAGCTTAAGCCTAAGCCTAAAGTTAAAACTGTAAAACATATAATAGATGCAGTAAATTATTAGAAATGGAGTGTTTTGGAAAAAAAACGAACAAAATGATCTTGTTTAAGCGTTTTCATAGTAAAACATATCCATTTTGAGATGTTCATAAATCTCGGGGCTTAAGCTTAAGTAGACGAATTAAAACATATAAAAGTCGCAGTAATTCATTAGCAATAGAGTGATTGGAATTAAAACGAACAAAGTGATCATATTTAAGCGTTTTCATAGTAAAACATATCCATTTTTAGATGTTCACAAATCTCGGGGCTTAAGACTAAGCCTAAGCCTAAGCCTAAAGTAGAAAATGTAAAACATATAAAAGATGCAGTAATTTATTAGCAATGGAGTGTTTTGGAATAATAACGAACAAAATGACCATATTTATGCGTTTTCATAGTAAAACATATTCATTTTGAGATGTTCACTAATTTCGGGGCTTAGAACTAAGCCTAAGCCTAAGCCTATAGTTGAAAATGTAAAACATATAATAGATGCAGTAATTCAATAGCAATGGAGTGTTTTGGAAAAAAAACGAACAAAGTGATCATGTTTTAGCGTTTTCATAGTAAAACATATCCATTTTGAGATGTTCACAAATTTCGGGGCTTAGAACTAAGCCTAAGCCTAAGCCTAAAGTTGAAACTGTAAAACATATAATAGATGCAGTAAATTATTAGCAATGGAGTGTTTTGGAATAAAAACGAACAAAATGATCATGTTTAAGCGTTTTCATAGTAAAACATATCCATTTTGAGATGTTCACAAATCTCGGGGCTTAAGACTAAGAATAAGCCTAAGCCTAAAGTAGAAAATGTAAAACATATAAAAGATGCAGTAATTTATTAGCAATGGAGTGTTTTGGAATAAAAACGAACAAAATGATCATGTTTAAGCGTTTTCATAGTAAAACATATCCATTTTGAGATGTTCACAAATCTCGAAGCTTAAGCGTAAGTAGACGAATTAAAACATATAAAAGTTGCAGTAATTCATTAGCAATGGAGTGTTTTGGAATAAAAACGAACAAAATGATCATGTTTAAGCGTTTTCATAGTAAAACATATCCATTTTGAGATGTTCACAAATCTCGGGGCTTAAGACTAAGCCTAAGCCTAAGCCTAAAGTAGAAAATGTAAAACATATAAAAGTTGCAGTAATTCATTAGCAATGGAGTGTTTTGGAATAAAAACGAACAAAATGATCATGTTTAAGCGTTTTCATAGTAAAACATATCCATTTTGAGATGTTCACAAATCTCGAAGCTTAAGCTTAAGTAGACGAATTAAAACATATAATTGTTGCAGTAATTCATTAGCAATGGAGTGTTTTGGAATAAAAACGAACAAAATGATCATGTTTAAGCGTTTTCATAGTAAAACATATCCATTTTGAGATGTTCACAAAATTCGGGGCTTAGAACTAAGCCTAAGCCTTAGCCTAAAGTTAAAACTGTAAAACATATAATAGATGCAGTAAATTATTAGAAATGGAGGGTTTTGGAAAAAAAAACGAACAAAATGATCTTGTTTAAGCGTTTTCATAGTAAAACATATCCATTTTGAGATGTTCATAAATCTCGGGGCTTAAGACTAAGAATAAGCCTAAGCCTAAAGTAGAAAATGTAAAACATATAAAAGATGCAGTAATTTATTAGCAATGGAGTGTTTTGGAATAAAAACGAACAAAATGATCATGTTTAAGCGTTTTCATAGTAAAACATATCCATTTTGAGATGTTCACAAATCTCGAAGCTTAAGCGTAAGTAGACGAATTAAAACATATAAAAGTTGCAGTAATTCATTAGCAATGGAGTGTTTTGGGATAAAAACGAACAAAATGATCATGTTTAAGCGTTTTCATAGTAAAACATATCCATTTTGAGATGTTCACAAATCTCGGGGCTTAAGACTAAGCCTAAGCCTAAGCCTAAAGTAGAAAATGTAAAACATATAAAAGATGCAGTAATTCATTAGCAATGGAGTGTTTTGTAATAAAAACGAACAAAGTGATCATGTTTCAGCGTTTTCATAGTAAAACATATCCATTTTGAGATGTTCACAAATCTCGAAGCTTAAGCTTAAGTAGACGAATTAAAACATATAATTGTTGCAGTAATTCATTAGCAATGGAGTGTTTTGGAATAAAAACGAACAAAATGATCATGTTTAAGCGTTTTCATAGTAAAACATATCCATTTTGAGATGTTCACAAATCTCGGGGCTAAAGACTAAGCCTAAGCCTAAGCCTAAAGTAGAAAATGTAAAACATATAACAGATGCAGTAATTGATTAGCAATGGAGTGTGTTGGAATAAAAACGAACAAAGTGACCATATTTATGCGTTTTCATAGTAAAACATATTCATTTTGAGATGTTCACTAATTTCGGGGCTTAGAACTAAGCCTAAGCCTAAGCCTATAGTTGAAAATGTAAAACATATAATAGATGCAGTAATTCAATAGCAATGGAGTGTTTTGGAAAAAAACGAACAAAGTGATCATGTTTTAGCGTTTTCATAGTAAAACATATCCATTTTGAGATGTTCACAAATTTCGGGGCTTAGAACTAAGCCTAAGCCTAAGCCTAAAGTTGAAACTGTAAAACATATAATAGATGCAGTAAATTATTAGCAATGGAGTGTTTTGGAATAAAAACGAACAAAGTGATCTTGTTAAAGCGTTTTCATAGTAAAACATATCCATTTTGAGATGTTCATAAATCTCGGGGCTTAAGCTTAAGTAGACGAATTAAAACATATAAAAGTTGCAGTAATTCATTAGCAATAGAGTGTTTTGGAATTAAAACGAACAAAGTGATCATATTTAAGCGTTTTCATAGTAAAACATATCCATTTTGAGAGGTTCACAAATCTCGGGGCTTAAGACTAAGCCTAAGCCTAAGCCTAAAGTTGAAACTGTAAAACATATAATAGATGCAGTAAATTATTAGCAATGGAGTGTTTTGGAATAAAAACGAACAAAGTGATCTTGTTTAAGCGTTTTCATAGTAAAACATATCCATTTTGAGATGTTCATAAATCTCGGGGCTTAAGCTTAAGTAGACGAATTAAAACATATAAAAGTTGCAGTAATTCATTAGCAATAGAGTGTTTTGGAATTAAAACGAACAAAGTGATCATATTTAAGCGTTTTCATAGTAAAACATATCCATTTTGAGATGTTCACTAATTTCGGGGCTAAAGACTAAGCCTAAGCCTAAGCCTAAAGTAGAAAATGTAAAACATATAACAGATGCAGTAATTGATTAGCAATGGAGTGTTTTGGAATAAAAACGAACAAAGTGACCATATTTATGCGTTTTCATAGTAAAACATATTCATTTTGAGATGTTCACTAATTTCGGGGCTTAGAACTAAGCCTAAGCCTAAGCCTATAGTTGAAAATGTAAAACATATAATAGATGCAGTAATTCAATAGCAATGGAGTGTTTTGGAAAAAAACGAACAAAGTGATCTTGTTAAAGCGTTTTCATAGTAAAACATATTCATTTTGAGATGTTCACTAATTTCGGGGCTTAGAACTAAGCCTAAGCCTAAGCCTATAGTTGAAAATGTAAAACATATAACAGATGCAGTAATTGATTAGCAATGGAGTGTTTTGGAATAAAAACGAACAAAGTGACCATATTTATGCGTTTTCATAGTAAAACATATTCATTTTGAGATGTTCACAAATTTCGGGGCTTAGAACTAAGCCTAAGCCTAAGCCTATAGTTGAAAATGTAAAACATATAAAAGTTGCAGTAATTCATTAGCAATAGAGTGTTTTGGAATTAAAACGAACAAAGTGATCATATTTAAGCGTTTTCATAGTAAAACATATCCATTTTGAGAGGTTCACAAATCTCGGGGCTTAAGACTAAGCCTAAGCCTAAGCCTAAAGTTGAAACTGTAAAAGATATAATAGATGCAGTAAATTATTAGCAATGGAGTGTTTTGGAATAAAAACGAACAAAGTGATCTTGTTTAAGCGTTTTCATAGTAAAACATATCCATTTTGAGATGTTCATAAATCTCGGGGCTTAAGCTTAAGTAGACGAATTAAAACATATAAAAGTTGCAGTAATTCATTAGCAATAGAGTGTTTTGGAATTAAAACGAACAAAGTGATCATATTTAAGCGTTTTCATAGTAAAACATATCCATTTTGAGATGTTCACTAATTTCGGGGCTAAAGACTAAGCCTAAGCCTAAGCCTAAAGTAGAAAATGTAAAACATATAACAGATGCAGTAATTGATTAGCAATGGAGTGTTTTGGAATAAAAACGAACAAAGTGACCATATTTATGCGTTTTCATAGTAAAACATATTCATTTTGAGATGTTCACTAATTTCGGGGCTTAGAACTAAGCCTAAGCCTAAGCCTATAGTTGAAAATGTAAAACATATAATAGATGCAGTAATTCAATAGCAATGGAGTGTTTTGGAAAAAAACGAACAAAGTGATCTTGTTAAAGCGTTTTCATAGTAAAACATATTCATTTTGAGATGTTCACTAATTTCGGGGCTTAGAACTAAGCCTAAGCCTAAGCCTATAGTTGAAAATGTAAAACATATAACAGATGCAGTAATTGATTAGCAATGGAGTGTTTTGGAATAAAAACGAACAAAGTGACCATATTTATGCGTTTTCATAGTAAAACATATTCATTTTGAGATGTTCACAAATTTCGGGGCTTAGAACTAAGCCTAAGCCTAAGCCTATAGTTGAAAATGTAAAACATATAATAGATGCAGTAATTCAATAGCAATGGAGTGTTTTGGAAAAAAACGAACAAAGTGATCTTGTTTAAGCGTTTTCATAGTAAAACATATCCATTTTGAGATGTTCATAAATCTCGGGGCTTAAGCTTAAGTAGACGAATTAAAACATATAAAAGTTGCAGTAATTCATTAGCAATAGAGTGTTTTGGAATTAAAACGAACAAAGTGATCATATTTAAGCGTTTTCATAGTAAAACATATCCATTTTGAGATGTTCACAAATCTCGGGGCTTAAGACTAAGCCTAAGCCTAAGTCTAAAGTAGAAAATGTAAAACATATAAAAGATGCAGTAATTTATTAGCAATGGAGTGTTTTGGAATAAAAACGAACAAAATGATCATGTTTAAGCGTTTTCATAGTAAAACATATCCATTTTGAGATGTTCACAAATCTCGAAGCTTAAGCTTAAGTAGACGAATTAAAACATATAAAAGTTGCAGTAATTCATTAGCAATGGAGTGTTTTGGAATAAAAACGAACAAAATGATCACGTTTAAGCGTTTTCATAGTAAAACATATCCATTTTGAGATGTTCACAAATCTCGGGGCTTAAGACTAAGCCTAAGCCTAAGCCTAAAGTAGAAAATGTAAAACATATAAAAGATGCAGTAATTCATTAGCAATGGAGTGTTTTGTAATAAAAACGAACAAAGTGATCATGTTTCAGCGTTTTCATAGTAAAACATATCCATTTTGAGATGTTCACAAATCTCGAAGCTTAAGCTTAAGTAGACGAATTAAAACATATAATTGTTGCAGTAATTCATTAGCAATGGAGTGTTTTGGAATAAAAACGAACAAAATGATCATGTTTAAGCGTTTTCATAGTAAAACATATCCATTTTGAGATGTTCACAAATCTCGGGGCTAAAGACTAAGCCTAAGCCTAAGCCTAAAGTAGAAAATGTAAAACATATAACAGATGCAGTAATTGATTAGCAATGGAGTGTGTTGAAATAAAAACGAACAAAGTGACCATATTTATGCGTTTTCATAGTAAAACATATTCATTTTGAGATGTTCACTAATTTCGGGGCTTAGAACTAAGCCTAAGCCTAAGCCTATAGTTGAAAATGTAAAACATATAATAGATGCAGTAATTCAATAGCAATGGAGTGTTTTGGAAAAAAACGAACAAAGTGATCATGTTTTAGCGTTTTCATAGTAAAACATATCCATTTTGAGATGTTCACAAATTTCGGGGCTTAGAACTAAGCCTAAGCCTAAGCCTAAAGTTGAAACTGTAAAACATATAATAGATGCAGTAAATTATTAGCAATGGAGTGTTTTGGAATAAAAACGAACAAAGTGATCTTGTTAAAGCGTTTTCATAGTAAAACATATCCATTTTGAGATGTTCATAAATCTCGAGGCTTAAGCTTAAGTAGACGAATTAAAACATATAAAAGTTGCAGTAATTCATTAGCAATAGAGTGTTTTGGAATTAAAACGAACAAAGTGATCATATTTAAGCGTTTTCATAGTAAAACATATCCATTTTGAGATGTTCACAAATCTCGGGGCTTAAGACTAAGCCTAAGCCTAAGCCTAAAGTTGAAACTGTAAAACATATAATAGATGCAGTAAATTATTAGCAATGGAGTGTTTTGGAATAAAAACGAACAAAGTGATCTTGTTTAAGCGTTTTCATAGTAAAACATATCCATTTTGAGATGTTCATAAATCTCGGGGCTTAAGCTTAAGTAGACGAATTAAAACATATAAAAGTTGCAGTAATTCATTAGCAATAGAGTGTTTTGGAATTAAAACGAACAAAGTGATCATATTTAAGCGTTTTCATAGTAAAACATATCCATTTTGAGATGTTCACTAATTTCGGGGCTAAAGACTAAGCCTAAGCCTAAGCCTAAAGTAGAAAATGTAAAACATATAACAGATGCAGTAATTGATTAGCAATGGAGTGTTTTGGAATAAAAACGAACAAAGTGACCATATTTATGCGTTTTCATAGTAAAACATATTCATTTTGAGATGTTCACTAATTTCGGGGCTTAGAACTAAGCCTAAGCCTAAGCCTATAGTTGAAAATGTAAAACATATAATAGATGCAGTAATTCAATAGCAATGGAGTGTTTTGGAAAAAAACGAACAAAGTGATCTTGTTAAAGCGTTTTCATAGTAAAACATATTCATTTTGAGATGTTCACTAATTTCGGGGCTTAGAACTAAGCCTAAGCCTAAGCCTATAGTTGAAAATGTAAAACATATAACAGATGCAGTAATTGATTAGCAATGGAGTGTTTTGGAATAAAAACGAACAAAGTGACCATATTTATGCGTTTTCATAGTAAAACATATTCATTTTGAGATGTTCACAAATTTCGGGGCTTAGAACTAAGCCTAAGCCTAAGCCTATAGTTGAAAATGTAAAACATATAATAGATGCAGTAATTCAATAGCAATGGAGTGTTTTGGAAAAAAAACGAACAAAGTGATCTTGTTTAAGCGTTTTCATAGTAAAACATATCCATTTTGAGATGTTCATAAATCTCGGGGCTTAAGCTTAAGTAGACGAATTAAAACATATAAAAGTTGCAGTAATTCATTAGCAATAGAGTGTTTTGGAATTAAAACGAACAAAGTGATCATATTTAAGCGTTTTCATAGTAAAACATATCCATTTTGAGATGTTCACAAATCTCGGGGCTTAAGACTAAGCCTAAGCCTAAGTCTAAAGTAGAAAATGTAAAACATATAAAAGATGCAGTAATTTATTAGCAATGGAGTGTTTTGGAATAAAAACGAACAAAATGATCATGTTTAAGCGTTTTCATAGTAAAACATATCCATTTTGAGATGTTCACAAATCTCGGGGCTTAAGACTAAGCCTAAGCCTAAGCCTAAAGTAGAAAATGTAAAACATATAAAAGATACAGAAATTCATTAGCAATGGAGTGTTTTGGAATAAAAAACGAACAAAATGATTATGTTTGAGCGTTTTCATAGTAAAACATATCCATTTTGAGATGTTCACAAATCTCGGGGCTAAAGACTAAGCCTAAGCCTAAGCCTAAAGTAGAAAATGTAAAACATATAAAAGATGCAGTAATTCATTAGCAATGGAGTGTTTTTGGAAAAAAAAACGAACAAAATGATCATATTTAAGCGTTTTCATAGTAAAACATATCCATTTTGAGATGTTCACAAATCTCGGGGCTTCAGACTAAGCCTAAGCCTAAGCCTAAAGTAGAAAATGTAAAACATATAAAAGATGCAGTAATTCATTAGCAATGGAGTGTTTTGGAATAAAAAACGAACAAAGTGATCATGTTTCAGCGTTTTCATAGTAAAACATATCCATTTTGAGATGTTCACAAATCTCGAAGCTTAAGCTTAAGTAGACGAATTAAAACATATAATTGTTGCAGTAATTCATTATCAATGGAGTGTTTTGGAAAAAAAAACGAACAAAATGATCATATTTAAGCGTTTTCATAGTAAAACATATCCATTTTGAGATGTTCACAAATCTCGAAGCTTAAGCTTAAGTAGACGAATTAAAACATATAATTGTTGCAGTAATTCATTAGCAATGGAGTGTTTTGGAATAAAAACGAACAAAGTGATCATGTTTCAGCGTTTTCATAGTAAAACATATCCATTTTGAGATGTTCACAAATCTCGAAGCTTAAGCTTAAGTAGACGAATTAAAACATATAATTGTTGCAGTAATTCATTAGCAATGGAGTGTTTTGGAAAAAAAAACGAACAAAATGATCATATTTAAGCGTTTTCATAGTAAAACATATCCATTTTGAGATGTTCACAAATCTCGAAGCTTAAGCTTAAGTAGACGAATTAAAACATATAATTGTTGCAGTAATTCATTAGCAATGGAGTGTTTTGGAAAAAAAAACGAACAAAATGATCATATTTAAGCGTTTTCATAGTAAAACATATCCATTTTGAGATGTTCATAAATCTCGGGGCTTAAGCTTAAGTAGACGAATTAAAACATATAAAAGTTGCAGTAATTCATTAGCAATAGAGTGTTTTGGAATTAAAACGAACAAAGTGATCATATTTAAGCGTTTTCATAGTAAAACATATCCATTTTGAGATGTTCACAAATCTCGGGGCTAAAGACTAAGCCTAAGCCTAAGCCTAAAGTAGAAAATGTAAAACATATAACAGATGCAGTAATTGATTAGCAATGGAGTGTTTTGGAATAAAAACGAACAAAGTGACCATATTTATGCGTTTTCATAGTAAAACATATTCATTTTGAGATGTTCACTAATTTCGGGGCTTAGAACTAAGCCTAAGCCTAAGCCTATAGTTGAAAATGTAAAACATATAATAGATGCAGTAATTCAATAGCAATGGAGTGTTTTGGAAAAAAACGAACAAAGTGATCATGTTTTAGCGTTTTCATAGTAAAACATATCCATTTTGAGATGTTCACAAATTTCGGGGCTTAGAACTAAGCCTAAGCCTAAGACTAAAGTTGAAACTGTAAAACATATAATAGATGCAGTAAATTATTAGCAATGGAGTGTTTTGGAATAAAAACGAACAAAGTGATCTTGTTTAAGCGTTTTCATAGTAAAACATATCCATTTTGAGATGTTCATAAATCTCGGGGCTTAAGCTTAAGTAGACGAATTAAAACATATAAAAGTTGCAGTAATTCATTAGCAATAGAGTGTTTTGGAATTAAAACGAACAAAGTGATCAAATTTAAGCGTTTTCATAGTAAAACATATCCATTTTGAGATGTTCACAAATCTCGAAGCTTAAGCTTAAGTAGACGAATTAAAACATATAAAAGTTGCAGTAATTCATTAGCAATGGAGTGTTTTGGAATAAAAACGAACAAAATGATCACGTTTAAGCGTTTTCATAGTAAAACATATCCATTTTGAGATGTTCACAAATCTCGGGGCTTAAGACTAAGCCTAAGCCTAAGCCTAAAGTAGAAAATGTAAAACATATAAAAGATGCAGTAATTCATTAGCAATGGAGTGTTTTGGAATAAAAACGAACAAAATGATTATGTTTGAGCGTTTTCATAGTAAAACATATCCATTTTGAGATGTTCACAAATCTCGGGGCTTAAGACTAAGCCTAAGCCTAAGCCTAAAGTAGAAAATGTAAAACATATAAAAGATGCAGTAATTCATTAGCAATGGAGTGTTTTGGAATAAAAACGAACAAAGTGATCATGTTTCAGCGTTTTCATAGTAAAACATATCCATTTTGAGATGTTCACAAATCTCGAAGCTTAAGCTTAAGTAGACGAATTAAAACATATAATTGTTGCAGTAATTCATTAGCAATGGAGTGTTTTGGAAAAAAAACGAACAAAATGATCACGTTTAAGCGTTTTCATAGTAAAACATATCCATTTTGAGATGTTCACAAATCTCGGGGCTTAAGACTAAGCCTAAGCCTAAGCCTAAAGTAGAAAATGTAAAACATATAAAAGATGCAGTAATTCATTAGCAATGGAGTGTTTTGGAATAAAAACGAACAAAATGATCATGTTTAAGCGTTTTCATAGTAAAACATATCCATTTTGAGATGTTCACAAATCTCGGGGCTTAAGACTAAGCCTAAGCCTAAGCCTAAAGTAGAAAATGTAAAACATATAACAGATGCAGTAATTGATTAGCAATGGAGTGTTTTGGAATAAAAACGAACAAAGTGACCATATTTATGCGTTTTCATAGTAAAACATATCCATTTTGAGATGTTCACAAATCTCGAAGCTTAAGCTTAAGTAGACGAATTAAAACATATAATTGTTGCAGTAATTCATTAGCAATGGAGTGTTTTGGAAAAAAAACGAACAAAATGATCACGTTTAAGCGTTTTCATAGTAAAACATATCCATTTTGAGATGTTCACAAATCTCGGGGCTTAAGACTAAGCCTAAGCCTAAGCCTAAAGTAGAAAATGTAAAACATATAACAGATGCAGTAATTGATTAGCAATGGAGTGTTTTGGAATAAAAACGAACAAAGTGACCATATTTATGCGTTTTCATAGTAAAACATATTCATTTTGAGATGTTCACTAATTTCGGGGCTTAAGACTAAGCCTAAGCCTAAGCCTAAAGTAGAAAATGTAAAACATATAAAAGATGCAGTAATTCATTAGCAATGGAGTGTTTTGGAAAAAAAAAGAACAAAGTGATCATGTTTCAGCGTTTTCATAGTAAAACATATCCATTTTGAGATGTTCACAAATCTCGAAGCTTAAGCTTAAGTAGACGAATTAAAACATATAAAAGTTGCAGTAATTCATTAGCAATGGAGTGTTTTGGAATAAAAACGAACAAAATGATCATGTTTAAGCGTTTTCATAGTAAAACATATCCATTTTGAGATGTTCACAAATCTCGGGGCTTAAGACTAAGCCTAAGCCTAAGCCTAAAGTAGAAAATGTAAAACATATAACAGATGCAGTAATTGATTAGCAATGGAGTGTTTTGGAATAAAAACGAACAAAGTGACCATATTTATGCGTTTTCATAGTAAAACATATCCATTTTGAGATGTTCACAAATCTCGAAGCTTAAGCTTAAGTAGACGAATTAAAACATATAATTGTTGCAGTAATTCATTAGCAATGGAGTGTTTTGGAATAAAAACGAACAAAATGATCATGTTTAAGCGTTTTCATAGTAAAACATATCCATTTTGAGATGTTCACCAATCTCGGGGCTTAAGACTAAGCCTAAGCCTAAGCCTAAAGTAGAAAATGTAAAACATATAAAAGATGCAGTAATTCATTAGCAATGGAGTGTTTTGGCATAAAAAGAAGCAAAATGATCATGTTAAAGTGTTTTCATAGTAAAACATATCCATTTTGAGATGTTCACAAATCTCGGGGCTTAAGCTTAAGTAGACGAATTAAAACATATAAAAGTTGCAGTAATTCATTAGCAATGGAGTGTTTTGGAATAAAAACGAACAAAGTGATCTTGTTTAAGCGTTTTCATAGTAAAACATATCCATTTTGAGATGTTCACAAATCTCGGGGCTTAAGACTAAGCCTAAGCCTAAGCCTAAAGTAGAAAATGTAAAACATATAACAGATGCAGTAATTGATTAGCAATGGAGTGTTTTGGAATAAAAACGAACAAAATGATCATGTTTAAGCGTTTTCATAGTAAAACATATCCATTTTGAGATGTTCACAAATCTCGAAGCTTAAGCTTAAGTAGACGAATTAAAACATATAATTGTTGCAGTAATTCATTAGCAATGGAGTGTTTTGGAATAAAAACGAACAAAGTGATCTTGTTTAAGCGTTTTCATAGTAAAACATATCCATTTTGAGATGTTCACAAATCTCGGGGCTTAAGACTAAGCCTAAGCCTAAGCCTAAAGTAGAAAATGTAAAACATATAACAGATGCAGTAATTGATTAGCAATGGAGTGTTTTGGAATAAAAACGAACAAAATGATCATGTTTAAGCGTTTTCATAGTAAAACATATCCATTTTGAGATGTTCACAAATCTCGAAGCTTAAGCTTAAGTAGACGAATTTAAACATATAATTGTTGCAGTAATTCATTAGCAATGGAGTGTTTTGGAATAAAAACGAACAAAATGATCATGTTTAAGCGTTTTCATAGTCAAACATATCCATTTTGAGATGTTCACAAATCTCGGGGCTTAAGACTAAGCCTAAGCCTAAGCCTAAAGTAGAAAATGTAAAACATATAACAGATGCAGTAATTGATTAGCAATGGAGTGTTTTGGAATAAAAACGAACAAAATGATCATGTTTAAGCGTTTTCATAGTAAAACATATTCATTTTGAGATGTTCACTAATTTCGGGGCTTAGAACTAAGCCTAAGCCTAAGCCTAAAGTAGAAAATGTAAAACATATAAAAGTTGCAGTAATTCATTAGCAATGGAGTGTTTTGGAATAAAAACGAACAAAATGATCATGTTTTAGCGTTTTCATAGTAAAACATATCCATTTTGAGATGTTCACAAATCTCGGGGCTTAAGACTAAGCCTAAGCCTAAGCCTAAAGTAGAAAATGTAAAACATATAAAAGATGCAGTAATTCATTAGCAATGGAGTGTTTTGGAATAAAAACGAACAAAGTGATCATGTTTCAGCGTTTTCATAGTAAAACATATCCATTTTGAGATGTTCACAAATCTCGAAGCTTAAGCTTAAGTAGACGAATTAAAACATATAATTGTTGCAGTAATTCATTAGCAATGGAGTGTTTTGGAAAAAAAACGAACAAAATGATCACGTTTAAGCGTTTTCATAGTAAAACATATCCATTTTGAGATGTTCACAAATCTCGGGGCTTAAGACTAAGCCTAAGCCTAAGCCTAAAGTAGAAAATGTAAAACATATAAAAGATGCAGTAATTCATTAGCAATGGAGTGTTTTGGAATAAAAACGAACAAAATGATCATGTTTAAGCGTTTTCATAGTAAAACATATCCATTTTGAGATGTTCACAAATCTCGGGGCTTAAGACTAAGCCTAAGCCTAAGCCTAAAGTAGAAAATGTAAAACATATAACAGATGCAGTAATTGATTAGCAATGGAGTGTTTTGGAATAAAAACGAACAAAGTGACCATATTTATGCGTTTTCATAGTAAAACATATCCATTTTGAGATGTTCACAAATCTCGAAGCTTAAGCTTAAGTAGACGAATTAAAACATATAATTGTTGCAGTAATTCATTAGCAATGGAGTGTTTTGGAATAAAAACGAACAAAATGATCATGTTTAAGCGTTTTCATAGTAAAACATATCCATTTTGAGATGTTCACAAATCTCGGGGCTTAAGACTAAGCCTAAGCCTAAGCCTAAAGTAGAAAATGTAAAACATATAACAGATGCAGTAATTGATTAGCAATGGAGTGTTTTGGAATAAAAACGAACAAAGTGACCATATTTATGCGTTTTCATAGTAAAACATATTCATTTTGAGATGTTCACTAATTTCGGGGCTTAGAACTAAGCCTAAGCCTATAGTTGAAAATGTAAAACATTTAAAAGTTGCAGTAATTCATTAGCAATGGAGTGTTTTGGAATAAAAACGAACAAAGTGATCATGTTTAAGCGTTTTCATAGTAAAACATATCCATTTTGAGATGTTCACAAATTTCGGGGCTTAGAACAAAGCCTTAGCCTAAGCCTAAAGTAGAAACTGTAAAACATATAATAGATGCAGTAAATTATTAGCAATGAAGTGTTTTGGAATAAAAACGAACAAAGTGATCTTGTTTAAGCGTTTTCATAGTAAAACATATCCATTTTGAGATGTTCACAAATTTCGGGGCTTTGAACAAAGCCTTAGCCTAAGCCTAAAGTAGAAACTGTAAAACATATAATAGATGCAGTAATTCATTAGCAATAGAGTGTTTTGGAATTAAAACGAACAAAGTGATCATATTTAAGCGTTTTCATAGTAAAACATATCCATTTTGAGATGTTCACAAATCTCGGGGCTTAAGACTAAGCCTAAGCCTAAGCCTAAAGTAGAAAATGTAAAACATATAAAAGATGCAGTAATTCATTAGCAATGGAGTGTTTTGGAAAAAAAACGAACAAAGTGATCATGTTTCAGCGTTTTCATAGTAAAACATATCCATTTTGAGATGTTCACAAATCTCGAAGCTTAAGCTTAAGTAGACGAATTAAAACATATAAAAGTTGCAGTAATTCATTAGCAATAGAGTGTTTTGGAATTAAAACGAACAAAGTGATCATATTTAAGCGTTTTCATAGTAAAACATATCCATTTTGAGATGTTCACAAATCTCGGGGCTTAAGACTAAGCCTAAGCCTAAGCCTAAAGTAGAAAATGTAAAACATATAAAAGATGCAGTAATTCATTAGCAATAGAGTGTTTTGGAATTAAAACGAACAAAATGATCATGTTTGAGCGTTTTCATAGTAAAACATATCCATTTTGAGATGTTCACAAATCTCGAGGCTTAAGACTAAGCCTAAGCCTAAGCCTAAAGTAGAAAATGTAAAACATATAAAAGATGCAGTAATTCATTAGCAATGGAGTGTTTTGGAATAAAAACGAACAAAGTGATCATGTTTCAGCGTTTTCATAGTAAAACATATCCATTTTGAGATGTTCACAAATCTCGAAGCTTAAGCTTAAGTAGACGAATTAAAACATATAATTGTTGCAGTAATTCATTAGCAATGGAGTGTTTTGGAATAAAAACGAACAAAGTGATCTTGTTTAAGCGTTTTCATAGTAAAACATATCCATTTTGAGATGTTCACAAATCTCGGGGCTTAAGACTAAGCCTAAGCCTAAGCCTAAAGTAGAAAATGTAAAACATATAACAGATGCAGTAATTGATTAGCAATGGAGTGTTTTGGAATAAAAACGAACAAAATGATCGTGTTTAAGCGTTTTCATAGTAAAACATATCCATTTTGAGATGTTCACAAATCTCGAAGCTTAAGCTTAAGTAGACGAATTAAAACATATAATTGTTGCAGTAATTCATTAGCAATGGAGTGTTTTGGAATAAAAACGAACAAAGTGATCTTGTTTAAGCGTTTTCATAGTAAAACATATCCATTTTGAGATGTTCACAAATCTCGGGGCTTAAGACTAAGCCTAAGCCTAAGCCTAAAGTAGAAAATGTAAAACATATAACAGATGCAGTAATTGATTAGCAATGGAGTGTTTTGGAATAAAAACGAACAAAATGATCATGTTTAAGCGTTTTCATAGTAAAACATATCCATTTTGAGATGTTCACAAATCTCGAAGCTTAAGCTTAAGTAGACGAATTAAAACATATAATTGTTGCAGTAATTCATTAGCAATGGAGTGTTTTGGAATAAAAACGAACAAAATGATCATGTTTAAGCGTTTTCATAGTAAAACATATCCATTTTGAGATGTTCACAAATCTCGGGGCTTAAGACTAAGCCTAAGCCTAAGCCTAAAGTAGAAAATGTAAAACATATAAAAGATGCAGTAATTCATTAGCAATGGAGTGTTTTGGAAAAAAAACGAACAAAGTGATCATGTTTCAGCGTTTTCATAGTAAAACATATCCATTTTGAGATGTTCACAAATCTCGAAGCTTAAGCTTAAGTAGACGAATTAAAACATATAAAAGTTGCAGTAATTCATTAGCAATAGAGTGTTTTGGAATTAAAACGAACAAAGTGATCATATTTAAGCGTTTTCATAGTAAAACATATCCATTTTGAGATGTTCACAAATCTCGGGGCTTAAGACTAAGCCTAAGCCTAAGCCTAAAGTAGAAAATGTAAAACATATAAAAGATGCAGTAATTCATTAGCAATAGAGTGTTTTGGAATTAAAACGAACAAAATGATCATGTTTGAGCGTTTTCATAGTAAAACATATCCATTTTGAGATGTTCACAAATCTCGGGGCTTAAGACTAAGCCTAAGCCTAAGCCTAAAGTAGAAAATGTAAAACATATAAAAGATGCAGTAATTCATTAGCAATGGAGTGTTTTGGAATAAAAACGAACAAAGTGATCATGTTTCAGCGTTTTCATAGTAAAACATATCCATTTTGAGATGTTCACAAATCTCGAAGCTTAAGCTTAAGTAGACGAATTAAAACATATAATTGTTGCAGTAATTCATTAGCAATGGAGTGTTTTGGAATAAAAACGAACAAAGTGATCTTGTTTAAGCGTTTTCATAGTAAAACATATCCATTTTGAGATGTTCACAAATCTCGGGGCTTAAGACTAAGCCTAAGCCTAAGCCTAAAGTAGAAAATGTAAAACATATAACAGATGCAGTAATTGATTAGCAATGGAGTGTTTTGGAATAAAAACGAACAAAATGATCGTGTTTAAGCGTTTTCATAGTAAAACATATCCATTTTGAGATGTTCACAAATCTCGAAGCTTAAGCTTAAGTAGACGAATTAAAACATATAATTGTTGCAGTAATTCATTAGCAATGGAGTGTTTTGGAATAAAAACGAACAAAGTGATCTTGTTTAAGCGTTTTCATAGTAAAACATATCCATTTTGAGATGTTCACAAATCTCGGGGCTTAAGACTAAGCCTAAGCCTAAGCCTAAAGTAGAAAATGTAAAACATATAACAGATGCAGTAATTGATTAGCAATGGAGTGTTTTGGAATAAAAACGAACAAAATGATCATGTTTAAGCGTTTTCATAGTAAAACATATCCATTTTGAGATGTTCACAAATCTCGAAGCTTAAGCTTAAGTAGACGAATTAAAACATATAATTGTTGCAGTAATTCATTAGCAATGGAGTGTTTTGGAATAAAAACGAACAAAATGATCATGTTTAAGCGTTTTCATAGTCAAACATATCCATTTTGAGATGTTCACAAATCTCGGGGCTTAAGACTAAGCCTAAGCCTAAGCCTAAAGTAGAAAATGTAAAACATATAACAGATGCAGTAATTGATTAGCAATGGAGTGTTTTGGAATAAAAACGAACAAAATGATCATGTTTAAGCGTTTTCATAGTAAAACATATTCATTTTGAGATGTTCACTAATTTCGGGGCTTAGAACTAAGCCTAAGCCTAAGCCTAAAGTAGAAAATGTAAAACATATAAAAGTTGCAGTAATTCATTAGCAATGGAGTGTTTTGGAATAAAAACGAACAAAATGATCATGTTTTAGCGTTTTCATAGTAAAACATATCCATTTTGAGATGTTCACAAATCTCGGGGCTTAAGACTAAGCCTAAGCCTAAGCCTAAAGTAGAAAATGTAAAACATATAATAGATGCAGTAAATTATTAGCAATGGAGTGTTTTGGAATAAAAACGAACAAAGTGATCTTGTTTAAGCGTTTTCATAGTAAAACATATCCATTTTGAGATGTTCACAAATCTCGAAGCTTAAGCTTAAGTAGACGAATTAAAACATATAATTGTTGCAGTAATTCATTAGCAATGGAGTGTTTTGGAATAAAAACGAACAAAGTGATCATGTTTTAGCGTTTTCATAGTAAAACATATCCATTTTGAGATGTTCACAAATTTCGGGGCTTAGAACTAAGCCTAAGCCTAAGCCTAAAGTAGAAACTGTAAAACATATAATAGATGCAGTAAATTATAAGCAATGGAGTGTTTTGGAATAAAAACGAACAAAGTGATCTTGTTTAAGCGTTTTCATAGTAAAACATATCCATTTTGAGATGTTCACATATCTCGGGGCTTAAGCTTAAGTAGACGAATTAAAACATATAAAAGTTGCAGTAATTCATTAGCAATAGAGTGTTTTGGAATTAAAACGAACAAAGTGATCATATTTAAGCGTTTTCATAGTAAAACATATCCATTTTGAGATGTTCACAAATCTCGGGGCTTAAGACTAAGCCTAAGCCTAAGCCTAAAGTAGAAAATGTAAAACATATAAAAGATGCAGTAATTCATTAGCAATGGAGTGTTTTGGAATAAAAACGAACAAAGTGATCATGTTTCAGCGTTTTCATAGTAAAACATATCCATTTTGAGATGTTCACAAATCTCGAAGCTTAAGCTTAAGTTGACGAATTAAAACATATAATTGTTGCAGTAATTCATTAGCAATGGAGTGTTTTGGAATAAAAACGAACAAAATGATCATGTTTAAGCGTTTTCATAGTAAAACATATCCGTTTTGAGATGTTCACAAATCTCGAAGCTTAAGCTTAAGTAGACGAATTAAAACATATAATTGTTGCAGTAATTCATTAGCAATGGAGTGTTTTGGAATAAAAACGAACAAAATGATCATGTTTAAGCGTTTTCATAGTAAAACATATCCATTTTGAGATGTTCACAAATCTCGGGGCTTAAGACTAAGCCTAAGCCTAAGCCTAAAGTAGAAAATGTAAAACATATAACAGATGCAGTAATTGATTAGCAATGGAGTGTTTTGGAATAAAAACGAACAAAGTGACCATATTTATGCGTTTTCATAGTAAAACATATTCATTTTGAGATGTTCACTAATTTCGGGGCTTAGAACTAAGCCTAAGCCTAAGCCTATAGTTGAAAATGTAAAACATTTAAAAGTTGCAGTAATTCATTAGCAATGGAGTGTTTTGGAATAAAAACGAACAAAGTGATCATGTTTTAGCGTTTTCATAGTAAAACATATCCATTTTGAGATGTTCACAAATTTCGGGGCTTAGAACTAAGCCTAAGCCTAAGCCTAAAGTAGAAACTGTAAAACATATAATAGATGCAGTAAATTATTAGCAATGGAGTGTTTTGGAATAAAAACGAACAAAGTAATCTTGTTTAAGCGTTTTCATAGTAAAACATATCCATTTTGAGATGTTCACAAATCTCGGGGCTTAAGACTAAGCCTAAGCCTAAGCCTAAAGTTGAAAATGTAAAACATTTAAAAGTAGCAGTAATTCATTAGCAATGGAGTGTTTTGGAATAAAAACGAACAAAGTGATCATGTTTTAGCGTTTTCATAGTAAAACATATCCATTTTGAGATGTTCACAAATTTCGGGGCTTATAACTAAGCCTATGCCTAAGCCTAAAGTAGAAACTGTAAAACATATAATAGATGCAGTAAATTATTAGCAATGGAGTTGTAAAGAATAAGGCTTTAGACAAAGCTACAAAGCCAATGGCACGCACAAGCACCGCCTTTCTTTCTGTTGTAACCTAAGAGGTTCTTTTCCTTTCTCTTCATTCCTTCCTTCTTCTCAAGCTCTTAAACAGCCACTTTTGTATTTCCTCTATTTTATGTATTGGATTTAAACTGTAAGGAGTTTTAATAAATCAGTAATTAATATCTCAACACCTCTCGTACCTACAACGACAATTCATCATTTTAAATATCGGCAATCCGATACCTGGGGGCTCAGCCTTTTAAACGAGATTGGTAAATATTTCATTTATTTGTTGTGCTATTATTCTCCTATTTTTGCTGTTATTCATTATTTTTATTCGTCGATCAGAGCTGGTGTGTATTTATTTAATATTTTGATCAATTACCATTCAACATTAATCCCTGTTGGAGTGCTTGCTCCTTCCTGTCGTGAAAACTATTTTTGGATGTTCGTTTGTTTGTGATTGCTTTGCTGCTCTCAGGTGTTGGTCCCGCTGCTGTTCTGCTGTTCCAAACCAGGTTAATTAAATCCTAAATTGAGGTAGCTTTGATCTTGTGACTTAGTCTGCTGTTGCTGCAGGCATTCCTGTTGCAGCAACTACAATTAATGTCCCTAGTCAACTTCTTTTGTTAAATAACACTGTTGCACAAACGAAACAGCGTTTATATGCTGGTGATCCAGAATACTATAAAGGGTTTCTTAGTGAATGGGATAATACTGTAGGTAATAGAACTGATATCACAAATGTTGTGAAACTTCAGTTGCTCAAGCAAAGACTTGATGGTCCAGCTTTTGATGCAGTTCATCGTTTTAATACTGATGCTGGTTATGCTGAAGCTTTAAAAAAGCTAAAGCAAAGATTTGGGCGTGATGAAGATGCAATTCAAATTCTTCTGAAAAAATTGCATTTGCCTGTTAAAGATAAAACTGATCTTGATGCAGTTCGAAAAGCATTTGATGATTTTGAATTTTATCTTACAGCACTTCATGATTTTGGTGAAGATATAGAATCAACTAATTTTAAATTAGCTTTAAAGGATAAATTACCTCATGAAATTCTTATTAAACTTTCTGATTATGAGCGTAGTTTAAAACTGGTGTTGCTACTTTAACTGATTTTCGGGCACGAGCAGATCGAATTCTAGCTGATTATCATAAGGTTTATGGTAGATTTCTTCCACGAAATCCAGAAGCTACCAAGCATTATCCAAATGCAAAAATAGTTGCTGCTGTTGCAAGTCAAGGTGAAAAACTTCAACGTTCATCACCGCAAACTAAAGTTAGCAAACCTCCACCACTTAATTGCTCTTTTTGTGAAGGCGCTCATCAATCTGAAGATTGTTCAAATTGCACAACTTCAAAAAATGCAAAAGAAATAGCACATGCTAAAAAACTTTGTTTAAGATGTTTTTGTGCAAATCATTCACGCAAAAGTTGTGTTAAAAAGATTGTTTGCAAGCATTGTGCCGGTAATCATCATGCAATTTACTGTCGAAAAAATGATATTTTCGATGAAGCAAAAGCATCAGAATCTGATGAAACTCTTTTGATAACAAAGGAGATCCTTGTTTCAAATCCACAAACTCCTGATAAACGGCAATATGTTCTCGCTTTTGTTGATCCTGGTTCACAAGTAAATCTTGTTGATGAAAAACTTTGTGAGAACTTAAATTTGCATGGAGTTAAAAAAGTTGCTGAACTTCGTGGTGCTGATGGTAAAAAGATTTCTGCTGGAAAATCTTTTTCTTTAAATTTGCATTTAAAGAGTGGAAAAATTTTCCCAATTAATGCTCTTGGAACACCAAAAATGGTTAAAAAGATTTTGGTTCCGGTTGATAATTGTGAAGCTCATCCAAATGAACCTTTGCCAGTTACAACTGGTAATCCAAAACTTTTATTGTCCATGAAAGAATTTAATGCTTTAATTCTTCATGAAAAAAGTAAGAAATTAAAAAATGGTTTTTCTGTAATTGATTCAAAATTAGGGAAAGTCATTTGTGGTAATGGTCAAATTGAACAACCAAAAAGTAACGATGTTTCTAAAGTAGTTGCATCACTTGTTTATCAACAAGCAGTTGTTGATCAAAATCAGTCTGCTGGAGTTACTGTTTCACTTGAAGATAAAATTAATCCTCAAGATGATTGTACTGCTAAAACCCCAAGCAAAGTGCTTTTGGATAATAAAAATGAACTTTGCAAAAGATCAAATGCTATTAATTCTGTTAATTTTCTTTCAAAAGCTCAACTTCATGTTAAAAAGAAATTGCCAAAAATCAAAAAGAAACGGCATCTTTTTAAAAAAAAATTTTCTTTTTCTTCTGTTAATCAACTGAAGAAAATTGTTGTTGAAAATCAAATTTCTGATTTTTCAAGTGATCATTTTCTTGCAATGATCAAATATGCATTACATGCAATTGCTCTTTTTAATTATAAAAAGAAGCGCAAAAAACTTTATGCATCATTTTGCAGTTCCAGGTAATCCGTAATCCTTTGTTGCGCAAAATGTCCTACTCAAGCACCGCCTTTCTTTCTATTGTAACCTAAGAGGTTCTTTTCCTTTCTCTTCATTCCTTCCTTCTTCTCAAGCTCTTAAACAGCCACTTTTGTATTTCCTCTATTTTATGTATTGGATTTAAACTGTAAGGAGTTTTAATAAATCAGTAATTAATATCTCAACACCTCTCGTACCTACAACGACAATTCATCATTTTAAATATCGGCAATCCGATACAGGAGTGTTTTGGAATAAAAACGAACAAAATGATCATGTTTAAGCGTTTTCATAGTAAAACATATCCATTTTGAGATGTTCACAAATCTCGAAGCTTAAGCTTAAGTAGACGAATTAAAACATATAATAGATGCAGTAATTCATTAGCAATGGAGTGTTTTGGAATAAAAACGAACAAAGTGATCTTGTTTAAGCGTTTTCATAGTAAAACATATCCATTTTGAGATGTTCACAAATTTCGGGGCTTAGAACTAAGCCTAAGCCTAAGCTTAAAGTAGAAACTGTAAAACATATAATAGATGCAGTAAATTATTAGCAATGGAGTGTTTTGGAATAAAAACGAACAAAATGATCATGTTTAGGCGTTTTCATAGTAAAACATATCCATTTTGAGATGTTCACAAATCTCGAAGCTTAAGCTTAAGTAGACGAATTAAAACATATAATAGATGCAGTAATTCATTAGCAATAGAGTGTTTTGGAATAAAAACGAACAAAGTGATCTTGTTTAAGCGTTTTCATAGTAAAACATATCCATTTTGAGATGTTCACAAATTTCGGGGCTTAGAACTAAGCCTAAGCCAAAGCCTAAAGTAGAAACTGTAAACATATAATAGATGCAGTAAATTATTAGCAATGGAGTTTTTTGGAATAAAAACGAACAAAGTGATCTTGTTTAAGCGTTTTCATAGTAAAACATATCCATTTTGAGATGTTCACAAATTTCGGGGCTTAGAACTAAGCCTAAGCCTAAGCTTAAAGTAGAAACTGTAAAACATATAATAGATGCAGTAAATTATTAGCAATGGAGTGTTTTGGAATAAAAACGAACAAAATGATCATGTTTAGGCGTTTTCATAGTAAAACATATCCATTTTGAGATGTTCACAAATCTCGAAGCTTAAGCTTAAGTAGACGAATTAAAACATATAATAGATGCAGTAATTCATTAGCAATGGAGTGTTTTGGAATAAAAACGAACAAAGTGATCTTGTTTAAGCGTTTTCATAGTAAAACATATCCATTTTGAGATGTTCACAAATTTTTGGGCTTAGAACTAAGCCTAAGCCTAAGCTTAAAGTAGAAACTGTAAAACATATAATAGTTGCAGTAATTCATTAGCAATAGAGTGTTTTGGAATTAAAACGAACAAAGTGATCATATTTAAGCGTTTTCATAGTAAAACATATCCATTTTGAGATGTTCACAAATTTCGGGGCTTAGAACTAAGCCTAAGCCTAAGCCTAAAGTAGAAACTGTAAACATATAATAGATGCAGTAAATTATTAGCAATGGAGTTTTTTGGAATAAAAACGAACAAAGTGATCTTGTTTAAGCGTTTTCATAGTAAAACATATCCATTTTGAGATGTTCACAAATTTCGGGGCTTAGAACTAAGCCTAAGCCTAAGCTTAAAGTAGAAACTATAAAACATATAATAGTTGCAGTAATTCATTAGCAATAGAGTGTTTTGGAATTAAAACGAACAAAGTGATCATATTTAAGCGTTTTCATAGTAAAACATATCCATTTTGAGATGTTCACAAATTTCGGGGCTTAGAACTAAGCCTAAGCCTAAGCCTAAAGTAGAAACTGTAAACATATAATAGATGCAGTAAATTATTAGCAATGGAGTGTTTTGGAATTAAAACGAACAAAGTGATCATATTTAAGCGTTTTCATAGTAAAACATATCCATTTTGAGATGTTCACAAATCTCGGGGCTTAAGACTAAGCCTAAGCCTAAGCCTATAGTTGAAAATGTAAAACATATAGAAGTTGCAGTAATTCATAAGCAATGGAGTGTTTTGGAATAAAAACGAACAAAGTGATCTTGTTTAAGCGTTTTCATAGTAAAACATATCCATTTTGAGATGTTCACAAATCTCGAAGCTTAAGCTTAAGTAGACGAATTAAAACATATAATTGTTGCAGTAATTCATTAGCAATGGAGTGTTTTGGAATAAAAACGAACAAAATGATCATGTTTCAGCGTTTTCATAGTAAAACATATTCATTTTGAGATGTTCACAAATCTCGAAGCTTAAGCTTAAGTAGACGAATTAAAACATATAACAGATGCAGTAATTGATTAGCAATGGAGTGTTTTGGAATAAAAACGAACAAAGTGACCATATTTATGCGTTTTCATAGTAAAACATATTCATTTTGAGATGTTCACAAATCTAGAAGCTTAAGCTTAAGTAGACGAATTAAAACATATAACAGATGCAGTAATTGATTAGCAATGGAGTGTTTTGGAATAAAAACGAACAAAGTGACCATATTTATGCGTTTTCATAGTAAAACATATTCATTTTGAGATGTTCACTAATTTCGGGGCTTAGAACTAAGCCTAAGCCTAAGCCTAAAGTAGAAAATGTAAAACATATAACAGATGCAGTAATTGATTAGCAATGGAGTGTTTTGGAATAAAAACGAACAAAGTGACCATGTTTATGCGTTTTCATAGTAAAACATATTCATTTTGAGATGTTCACTAATTTCGGGGCTTAGAACTAAGCCTAAGCCTAAGCCTATAGTTGAAAATGTAAAACATATAATAGATGCAGTAATTCAATAGCAATGGAGTGTTTTGGAAAAAAACGAACAAAGTGATCATGTTTTAGCGTTTTCATAGTAAAACATATCCATTTTGAGATGTTCACAAATTTCGGGGCTTAGAACTAAGCCTAAGCCTAAGCCTAAAGTAGAAACTGTAAAACATATAATAGATGCAGTAAATTATTAGCAATGGAGTGTTTTGGAATAAAAACGAACAAAGTGATCTTGTTTAAGCGTTTTCATAGTAAAACATATCCATTTTGAGATGTTCATAAATCTCGGGGCTTAAGCTTAAGTAGACGAATTAAAACATATAAAAGTTGCAGTAATTCATTAGCAATAGAGTGTTTTGGAATTAAAACGAACAAAGTGATCATACTTAAGCGTTTCCATAGTAAAACATATCCATTTTGAGATGTTCACAAATCTCGGGGCTTAAGACTAAGCCTAAGCCTAAGCCTAAAGTAGAAAATGTAAAACATATAGAAGTTGCAGTAATTCATAAGCAATGGAATGTTTTGGAATAAAAACGAACAAAGTGATCTTGTTTAAGCGTTTTCATAGTAAAACATATCCATTTTGAGATGTTCACAAATCTCGGGGCTTAAGACTAAGCCTAAGCCTAAGCCTAAAGTAGAAAATGTAAAACATATAACAGATGCAGTAATTGATTAGCAATGGAGTGTTTTGGAATAAAAACGAACAAAGTGACCATATTTATGCGTTTTCATAGTAAAACATATCCATTTTGAGATGTTCACAAATTTCGGGGCTTAGAACTAAGCCTAAGCCTAAGCCTAAAGTAGAAACTGTAAACATATAATAGATGCAGTAAATTATTAGCAATGGAGTGTTTTGGAATTAAAACGAACAAAGTGATCATATTTAAGCGTTTTCATAGTAAAACATATCCATTTTGAGATGTTCACAAATCTCGGGGCTTAAGACTAAGCCTAAGCCTAAGCCTAAAGTAGAAAATGTAAAACATATAACAGATGCAGTAATTAATTAGCAATGGAGTGTTTTGGAATAAAAACGAACAAAGTGACCATATTTATGCGTTTTCATAGTAAAACATATTCATTTTGAGATGTTCACTAATTTCGGGGCTTAGAACTAAGCCTAAGCCTAAGCCTATAGTTGAAAATGTAAAACATATAATAGATGCAGTAAATTATTAGCAATGGAGTGTTTTGGAATAAAAACGAACAAACTGATCTTGTTTAAGCGTTTTCATAGTAAAACATATCCATTTTGAGATGTTCATAAATCTCGGGGCTTAAGCTTAAGTAGACGAATTAAAACATATAATTGTTGCAGTAATTCATTAGCAATGGAGTGTTTTGGAATAAAAACGAACAAAGTGACCATATTTATGCGTTTTCATAGTAAAACATATTCATTTTGAGATGTTCACTAATTTCGGGGCTTAGAACTAAGCCTAAGCCTAAGCCTAAAGTTGAAAATGTAAAACATTTAAAAGTTGCAGTAATTCATTAGCAATGGAGTGTTTTGGAATAAAAACGAACAAAATGATCATGTTTAACCGTTTTCATAGTAAAACATATCCATTTTGAGATGTTCACAAATCTCGGGGCTTAAGACTAAGCCTAAGCCTAAGCCTAAAGTAGAAAATGTAAAACATATAACAGATGCAGTAATTGATTAGCAATGGAGTGTTTTGGAATAAAAACGAACAAAGTGACCATATTTATGCGTTTTCATAGTAAAACATATTCATTTTGAGATGTTCACTAATTTCGGGGCTTAGAACTAAGCCTAAGCCTAAGCCTATAGTTGAAAGTGTAAAACATATAATAGATGCAGTAATTCAATAGCAATGGAGTGTTTTGGAAAAAAACGAACAAAGTGATCATTTTTTAGCGTTTTCATAGTAAAACATATCCATTTTGAGATGTTCACAAATTTCGGGGCTTAGAACTAAGCCTAAGCCTAAGCCTAAAGTAGAAACTGTAAAACATATAATAGATGCAGTAATTGATTAGCAATGGAGTGTTTTGGAATAAAAACGAACAAAGTGACCATATTTATGCGTTTTCATAGTAAAACATATTCATTTTGAGATGTTCACTAATTTCGGGGCTTAGAACTAAGCCTAAGCCTAAGCCTATAGTTGAAAATGTAAAACATATAATAGATGCAGTAAATTATTAGCAATGGAGTGTTTTGGAATAAAAACGAACAAACTGATCTTGTTTAAGCGTTTTCATAGTAAAACATATCCATTTTGAGATGTTCACAAATTTCGGGGCTTAGAACTAAGCCTAAGCCTAAGCCTAAAGTAGAAACTGTAAAACATATAATAGATGCAGTAAATTATTAGCAATGGAGTGTTTTGGAATAAAAACGAACAAAGTGACCATATTTATGCGTTTTCATAGTAAAACATATTCATTTTGAGATGTTCACTAATTTCGGGGCTTAGAACTAAGCCTAAGCCTAAGCCTATAGTTGAAAGTGTAAAACATATAATAGATGCAGTAATTCAATAGCAATGGAGTGTTTTGGAAAAAAACGAACAAAGTGATCATTTTTTAGCGTTTTCATAGTAAAACATATCCATTTTGAGATGTTCACAAATTTCGGGGCTTAGAACTAAGCCTAAGCCTAAGCCTAAAGTAGAAACTGTAAAACATATAATAGATGCAGTAAATTATTAGCAATGGAGTGTTTTGGAATAAAAACGAACAAAGTGATCTTGTTTAAGCGTTTTCATAGTAAAACATATCCATTTTGAGATGTTCATAAATCTCGGGGCTTAAGCTTAAGTAGACGAATTAAAACATATAAAAGTTGCAGTAATTCATTAGCAATAGAGTGTTTTGGAATTAAAACGAACAAAGTGATCATATTTAAGCGTTTTCATAGTAAAACATATCCATTTTGAGATGTTCACAAATCTCGGGGCTTAAGACTAAGCCTAAGCCTAAGCCTAAAGTAGAAAATGTAAAACATATAGAAGTTGCAGTAATTCATAAGCAATGGAGTGTTTTGGAATAAAAACGAACAAATCGATCATATTTAAGCGTTTTCATAGAAAAACATATCCATTTTGAGATGTTCACAAATCTCGAAGCTTAAGCTTAAGTAGACGAATTAAAACATATAAAAGTTGCAGTAATTCATTAGCAATAGAGTGTTTTGGAATTAAAACGAACAAAGTGATCATATTTAAGCGTTTTCATAGTAAAACATATCGATTTTGAGATGTTCGCAAATTTCGGGGCTTAGAACTAAGCCTAAGCCTAAGCCTAAAGTAGAAACTGTAAACATATAATAGATGCAGTAAATTATTAGCAATGGAGTGTTTTGGAATAAAAACGAACAAAGTGATCTTGTTTAAGCGTTTTCATAGTAAAACATATCCATTTTGAGGTGTTCACAAATCTCGGGGCTTAAGACTAAGCCTAAGCCTAAGCCTAAAGTAGAAAATGTAAAACATATAACAGATGCAGTAATTGATTAGCAATGGAGTGTTTTGGAATAAAAACGAACAAAGTGACCATATTTATGCGTTTTCATAGTAAAACATATTCATTTTGAGATGTTCACTAATTTCGGGGCTTAGAACTAAGCCTAAGCCTAAGCCTATAGTTGAAAATGTAAAACATATAATAGATGCAGTAATTCAATAGCAATGGAGTGTTTTGGAAAAAAACGAACAAAGTGATCATGTTTTAGCGTTTTCATAGTAAAACATATCCATTTTGAGATGTTCACAAATTTCGGGGCTTAGAACTAAGCCTAAGCCTAAGCCTAAAGTAGAAACTGTAAAACATATAATAGATGCAGTAAATTATTAGCAATGGAGTGTTTTGGAATAAAAACGAACAAAGTGATCTTGTTTAAGCGTTTTCATAGTAAAACATATCCATTTTGAGATGTTCATAAATCTCGGGGCTTAAGCTTAAGTAGACGAATTAAAACATATAAAAGTTGCAGTAATTCATTAGCAATAGAGTGTTTTGGAATTAAAACGAACAAAGTGATCATATTTAAGCGTTTTCATAGTAAAACATATCCATTTTGAGATGTTCACAAATCTCGGGGCTTAAGACTAAGCCTAAGCCTAAGCCTAAAGTAGAAAATGTAAAACATATAGAAGTTGCAGTAATTCATAAGCAATGGAATGTTTTGGAATAAAAACGAACAAATCGATCATATTTAAGCGTTTTCATAGAAAAACATATCCATTTTGAGATGTTCACAAATCTCGAAGCTTAAGCTTAAGTAGACGAATTAAAACATATAAAAGTTGCAGTAATTCATTAGCAATAGAGTGTTTTGGAATTAAAACGAACAAAGTGATCATATTTAAGCGTTTTCATAGTAAAACATATCGATTTTGAGATGTTCGCAAATTTCGGGGCTTAGAACTAAGCCTAAGCCTAAGCCTAAAGTAGAAACTGTAAACATATAATAGATGCAGTAAATTATTAGCAATGGAGTGTTTTGGAATAAAAACGAACAAAGTGATCTTGTTTAAGCGTTTTCATAGTAAAACATATCCATTTTGAGATGTTCACAAATCTCGGGGCTTAAGACTAAGCCTAAGCCTAAGCCTAAAGTAGAAAATGTAAAACATATAACAGATGCAGTAATTGATTAGCAATGGAGTGTTTTGGAATAAAAACGAACAAAGTGACCATATTTATGCGTTTTCATAGTAAAACATATTCATTTTGAGATGTTCACTAATTTCGGGGCTTAGAACTAAGCCTAAGCCTAAGCCTATAGTTGAAAATGTAAAACATATAATAGATGCAGTAATTCAATAGCAATGGAGTGTTTTGGAAAAAAACGAACAAAGTGATCATGTTTTAGCGTTTTCATAGTAGAACATATCCATTTTGAGATGTTCACAAATTTCGGGGCTTAGAACTAAGCCTAAGCCTAAGCCTAAAGTAGAAACTGTAAACATATAATAGATGCAGTAAATTATTAGCAATGGAGTGTTTTGGAATAAAAACGAACAAAGTGATCTTGTTTAAGCGTTTTCATAGTAAAACATATCCATTTTGAGATGTTCATAAATCTCGGGGCTTAAGCTTAAGTAGACGAATTAAAACATATAAAAGTTGCAGTAATTCATTAGCAATAGAGTGTTTTGGAATTAAAACGAACAAAGTGATCATATTTAAGCGTTTTCATAGTAAAACATATCCATTTTGAGATGTTCACAAATCTCGGGGCTTAAGACTAAGCCTAAGCCTAAGCCTAAAGTAGAAAATGTAAAACATATAGAAGTTGCAGTAATTCATAAGCAATGGAGTGTTTTGGAATAAAAACGAACAAATCGATCATATTTAAGCGTTTTCATAGAAAAACATATCCATTTTGAGATGTTCACAAATCTCGAAGCTTAAGCTTAAGTAGACGAATTAAAACATATAAAAGTTGCAGTAATTCATTAGCAATAGAGTGTTTTGGAATTAAAACGAACAAAGTGATCATATTTAAGCGTTTTCATAGTAAAACATATCGATTTTGAGATGTTCGCAAATTTCGGGGCTTAGAACTAAGCCTAAGCCTAAGCCAAAAGTAGAAACTGTAAACATATAATAGATGCAGTAAATTATTAGCAATGGAGTGTTTTGGAATAAAAACGAACAAAGTGATCTTGTTTAAGCGTTTTCATAGTAAAACATATCCATTTTGAGATGTTCACAAATCTCGGGGCTTAAGACTAAGCCTAAGCCTAAGCCTAAAGTAGAAAATGTAAAACATATAACAGATGCAGTAATTGATTAGCAATGGAGTGTTTTGGAATAAAAACGAACAAAGTGACCATATTTATGCGTTTTCATAGTAAAACATATTCATTTTGAAATGTTCACTAATTTCGGGGCTCAGAACTAAGCCTAAGCCTAAGCCTAAAGTAGAAACTGTAAACATATAATAGATGCAGTAAATTATTAGCAATGGAGTGTTTTGGAATAAAAACGAACAAAGTGACCCTATTTATGCGTTTTCATAGTAAAACATATTCATTTTGAAATGTTCACTAATTTCGGGGCTCAGAACTAAGCCTAAGCCTAAGCCTAAAGTAGCAAATGTAAAACATATAACAGATGCAGTAATTGATTAGCAATGGAGTGTTTTGGAATAAAAACGAACAAAGTGACCATATTTATGCGTTTTCATAGTAAAACATATTCATTTTGAAATGTTCACTAATTTCGGGGCTTAGAACTAAGCCTAAGCCTAAGCCTAAAGTAGAAACTGTAAACATATAATAGATGCAGTAAATTATTAGCAATGGAGTGTTTTGGAATAAAAACGAACAAAGTGATCTTGTTTAAGCGTTTTCATAGTAAAACATATCCGTTTTGAGATGTTCACAAATCTCGGGGCTTAAGACTAAGCCTAAGCCTAAGCCTAAAGTAGAAAATGTAAAACATATAACAGATGCAGTAATTGATTAGCAATGGAGTGTTTTGGAATAAAAACGAACAAAGTGATCTTGTTTAAGCGTTTTCATAGTAAAACATATCCATTTTGAGATGTTCATAAATCTCGGGGCTTAAGCTTAAGTAGACGAATTAAAACATATAATTGTTGCAGTAATTCATTAGCAATGGAGTGTTTTGGAATAAAAACGAACAAAATGATCATGTTTCAGCGTTTTCATAGTAAAACATATTCATTTTGAGATGTTCACTAATTTCGGGGCTTAGAACTAAGCCTAAGCCTAAGCCTAAAGTTGAAAATGTAAAACATTTAAAAGTTGCAGTAATTCATTAGCAATGGAGTGTTTTGGAATAAAAACGAACAAAGTGATCATGTTTTAGCGTTTTCATAGTAAAACATATCCATTTTGAGATGTTCACAAATTTCGGGGCTTAGAACTAAGCCTAAGCCTAAGCCTAAAGTAGAAACTGTAAACATATAATAGATGCAGTAAATTATTAGCAATAGAGTGTTTTGGAATAAAAACGAACAAAATGATCATGTTTAAGCGTTTTCATAGTAAAACATATCCATTTTGAGATGTTCACAAATCACGAAGCTTAAGCTTAAGTAGACGAATTAAAACATATAATTGTTGCAGTAATTCATTAGCAATGGAGTGTTTTGGAATAAAAACGAACAAAATGATCATGTTTAAGCGTTTTCATAGTAAAACATATCCATTTTGAGATGTTCACAAATCTCGGGGCTAAAGACTAAGCCTAAGCCTAAGCCTAAAGTAGAAAATGTAAAACATATAACAGATGCAGTAATTGATTAGCAATGGAGTGTTTTGGAATAAAAACGAACAAAGTGATCTTGTTTAAGCGTTTTCATAGTAAAACATATCCATTTTGAGATGTTCATAAATCTCGGGGCTTAAGCTTAAGTAGACGAATTAAAACATATAAAAGTTGCAGTAATTCATTAGCAATAGAGTGTTTTGGAATTAAAACGAACAAAATGATCATGTTTAAGCGTTTTCATAGTAAAACATATTCATTTTGAGATGTTCACTAATTTCGGGGCTTAGAACTAAGCCTAAGCCTAAGCCTATAGTTGAAAATGTAAAACATATAATAGATGCAGTAATTCAATAGCAATGGAGTGTTTTGGAAAAAAACGAACAAAGTGATCATGTTTTAGCGTTTTCATAGTAAAACATATCCGTTTTGAGATGTTCACAAATTTCGGGGCTTAGAACTAAGCCTAAGCCTAAGCCTAAAGTAGAAACTGTAAAACATATAATAGATGCAGTAAATTATTAGCAATGGAGTGTTTTGGAATAAAAACGAACAAAGTGATCTTGTTTAAGCGTTTTCATAGTAAAACATATCCATTTTGAGATGTTCATAAATCTCGGGGCTTAAGCTTAAGTAGACGAATTAAAACATATAAAAGTTGCAGTAATTCATTAGCAATAGAGTGTTTTGGAATTAAAACGAACAAAGTGATCATATTTAAGCGTTTTCATAGTAAAACATATCGATTTTGAGATGTTCGCAAATTTCGGGGCTTAGAACTAAGCCTAAGCCTAAGCCTAAAGTAGAAACTGTAAACATATAATAGATGCAGTAAATTATTAGCAATGGAGTGTTTTGGAATAAAAACGAACAAAGTGATCTTGTTTAAGCGTTTTCATAGTAAAACATATCCATTTTGAGATGTTCACAAATCTCGAAGCTTAAGCGTAAGTAGACGAATTAAAACATATAATTGTTGCAGTAATTCATTAGTCATGGAGTGTTTTGGAATAAAAACGAACAAAATGATCATGTTTAAGCGTTTTCATAGTAAAACATATCCATTTTGAGATGTTCACAAATCTCGGGGCTTAAGACTAAGCCTAAGCCTAAGCCTAAAGTAGAAACTGTAAACATATAATAGATGCAGTAAATTATTAGCAATGGAGTGTTTTGGAATAAAAACGAACAAAGTGATCATGTTTTAGCGTTTTCATAGTAAAACATATCCATTTTGAGATGTTCACAAATTTCGGGGCTTAGAACTAAGCCTAAGCCTAAGCCTAAAGTAGAAACTGTAAAACATATAATAGATGCAGTAAATTATTAGCAATGGAGTGTTTTGGAATAAAAACGAACAAAGTGATCTTGTTTAAGCGTTTTCATAGTAAAACATATCCATTTTGAGATGTTCACAAATCTCGGGGCTTAAGACTAAGCCTAAGCCTAAGCCTAAAGTAGAAAATGTAAAACATATAAAAGATGCAGTAATTCATTAGCAATGGAGTGTTTTGGAATAAAAACGAACAAAGTGATCATGTTTCAGCGTATTCATAGTAAAACATATCCATTTTGAGATGTTCACAAATCTCGAAGCTTAAGCTTAAGTAGACGAATTAAAACATATAATTGTTGCAGTAATTCATTAGCAATGGAGTGTTTTGGAATAAAAACGAACAAAATGATCATGTTTAAGCGTTTTCATAGTAAAACATATCCATTTTGAGATGTTCACAAATCTCGAAGATTAAGCTTAAGTAGACGAATTAAAACATATAATTGTTGCAGTAATTCATTAGCAATGGAGTGTTTTGGAATAAAAACGAACAAAATGATCATATTTAAGCGTTTTCATAGTAAAACATATCGATTTTGAGATGTTCGCAAATTTCGGGGCTTAGAACTAAGCCTAAGCCTAAGCCTAAAGTAGAAACTGTAAACATATAATAGATGCAGTAAATTATTAGCAATGGAGTGTTTTGGAATAAAAACGAACAAAGTGATCTTGTTTAAGCGTTTTCATAGTAAAACATATCCATTTTGAGATGTTCACAAATCTCGAAGCTTAAGCGTAAGTAGACGAATTAAAACATATAATTGTTGCAGTAATTCATTAGTCATGGAGTGTTTTGGAATAAAAACGAACAAAATGATCATGTTTAAGCGTTTTCATAGTAAAACATATCCATTTTGAGATGTTCACAAATCTCGGGGCTTAAGACTAAGCCTAAGCCTAAGCCTAAAGTAGAAAATGTAAAACATATAAAAGATGCAGTAATTCATTAGCAATGGAGTGTTTTGGAATAAAAACGAACAAAGTGACCATATTTAAGCGTTTTCATAGTAAAACATATTCATTTTGAGATGTTCACTAATTTCGGGGCTTAGAACTAAGCCTAAGCCTAAGCCTATAGTTGAAAATGTAAAACATTTAAAAGTTGCAGTAATTCATTAGCAATGGAGTGTTTTGGAATAAAAACGAACAAAGTGATCATGTTTTAGCGTTTTCATAGTAAAACATATCCATTTTGAGATGTTCACAAATTTCGGGGCTTAGAACTAAGCCTAAGCCTAAGCCTAAAGTAGAAACTGTAAAACATATAATAGATGCAGTAAATTATTAGCAATGGAGTGTTTTGGAATAAAAACGAACAAAGTGATCTTGTTTAAGCGTTTTCATAGTAAAACATATCCATTTTGAGAGGTTCACAAATCTCGGGGCTTAAGACTAAGCCTAAGCCTAAGCCTAAAGTAGAAAATGTAAAACATATAAAAGATGCAGTAATTCATTAGCAATGGAGTGTTTTGGAATAAAAACGAACAAAGTGATCTTGTTTAAGCGTTTTCATAGTAAAACATATCCATTTTGAGATGTTCACAAATCTCGAAGCTTAAGCGTAAGTAGACGAATTAAAACATATAATTGTTGCAGTAATTCATTAGTCATGGAGTGTTTTGGAATAAAAACGAACAAAATGATCATATTTAAGCGTTTTCATAGTAAAACATATCGATTTTGAGATGTTCACAAATCTCGAAGCTTAAGCGTAAGTAGACGAATTAAAACATATAATTGTTGCAGTAATTCATTAGTCATGGAGTGTTTTGGAATAAAAACGAACAAAGTGATCTTGTTTAAGCGTTTTCATAGTAAAACATATCCATTTTGAGATGTTCACAAATCTCGAAGCTTAAGCGTAAGTAGACGAATTAAAACATATAATTGTTGCAGTAATTCATTAGTCATGGAGTGTTTTGGAATAAAAACGAACAAAATGATCATGTTTAAGCGTTTTCATAGTAAAACATATCCATTTTGAGATGTTCACAAATCTCGGGGCTTAAGACTAAGCCTAAGCCTAAGCCTAAAGTAGAAAATGTAAAACATATAAAAGATGCAGTAATTCATTAGCAATGGAGTGTTTTGGAATAAAAACGAACAAAGTGACCATATTTAAGCGTTTTCATAGTAAAACATATTCATTTTGAGATGTTCACTAATTTCGGGGCTTAGAACTAAGCCTAAGCCTAAGCCTATAGTTGAAAATGTAAAACATTTAAAAGTTGCAGTAATTCATTAGCAATGGAGTGTTTTGGAATAAAAACGAACAAAGTGATCATGTTTTAGCGTTTTCATAGTAAAACATATCCATTTTGAGATGTTCACAAATTTCGGGGCTTAGAACTAAGCCTAAGCCTAAGCCTAAAGTAGAAACTGTAAAACATATAATAGATGCAGTAAATTATTAGCAATGGAGTGTTTTGGAATAAAAACGAACAAAGTGATCTTGTTTAAGCGTTTTCATAGTAAAACATATCCATTTTGAGAGGTTCACAAATCTCGGGGCTTAAGACTAAGCCTAAGCCTAAGCCTAAAGTAGAAAATGTAAAACATATAAAAGATGCAGTAATTCATTAGCAATGGAGTGTTTTGGAATAAAAACGAACAAAGTGATCTTGTTTAAGCGTTTTCATAGTAAAACATATCCATTTTGAGATGTTCACAAATCTCGAAGCTTAAGCGTAAGTAGACGAATTAAAACATATAATTGTTGCAGTAATTCATTAGTCATGGAGTGTTTTGGAATAAAAACGAACAAAATGATCATGTTTAAGCGTTTTCATAGTAAAACATATCCATTTTGAGATGTTCACAAATCTCGGGGCTTAAGACTAAGCCTAAGCCTAAGCCTAAAGTAGAAAATGTAAAACATATAAAAGATGCAGTAATTCATTAGCAATGGAGTGTTTTGGAATAAAAACGAACAAAGTGACCATATTTAAGCGTTTTCATAGTAAAACATATTCATTTTGAGATGTTCACTAATTTCGGGGCTTAGAACTAAGCCTAAGCCTAAGCCTATAGTTGAAAATGTAAAACATTTAAAAGTTGCAGTAATTCATTAGCAATGGAGTGTTTTGGAATAAAAACGAACAAAATGATCATGTTTAAGCGTTTTCATAGTAAAACATATCCATTATGAGATGTTCACAAATCTCGAAGCTTAAGCTTAAGTAGACGAATTAAAACATATAATTGTTGCAGTAATTCATTAGCAATGGAGTGTTTTGGAATAAAAACGAACAAAATGATCATGTTTAAGCGTTTTCATAGTAAAACATATCCATTTTGAGATGTTCACAAATCTCGGTGCTTAAGACTAAGCCTAAGCCTAAGCCTAAAGTAGAAAATGTAAAACATATAAAAGTTGCAGTAATTGATAAGCAATGGAGTGTTTTGGAATAAAAAGGAGCAAAATGATCATGTTAAAGTGTTTTCATAGTAAAACATATCCATTTTGAGTTGTTCACAAATTTCGGGGCTTAAAACTAAGCCTAAGCCTAAGCCTAAAGTAGAAAATGTAAAACATATAAAAGTTGCAGTAATTCATAAGCAATGGAGTGTTTTGGAAAAAAAAGGAGCAAAATGATCATGTTAAAGTGTTTTCA